>SNQJ01S0049592.1:85368-113601 GCA_010110895.2 Picea sitchensis
GCATAACAGTATGAAGAATTCCTTGAGAAAATGGTGGTCATTCATGGCTTTTTATAGCCAAGCATTGGGTTATTTTGTGGCCTCTTTTGAATGTGAAAAGGGGCTCTTTAGGGCACCCTTAGGTCTTTGACCAGCCCCCCCACACGGATTGAGCTCGGATTTGATGTCCAATCGACTTGGGAGCTGATCCAATAGTGGTTGGGAGGCCGACCAGTTTCATAAATGCACCGTTTAGCAGGCGCGCGGGTTTTTCGCCCAACAGTCGCGCATCGGGCGCGCAGGTGCGCATTGTACGTTGTTGTTACGCGCACGCGCGAAGCCATGTTCTGTAAAGCGCTTTTGAATTTTTTGATCATTTGTATAGTTTTTAGACCCTTTGCTGTGCTGTGGAATAAACCCTGTGCCATGAATGACTCCAGTTCTGTGTTGACGATGTGGAGTTCTTGTCGCCCTGTGCGGACGAAATTTCAGTGATAACACTTGTTGAGCCCGAAAAAGTGATAAAAGTGTGCTCGATTACGTTCTCATGTATTTTCGAGCATGAGAACGGACAAAGACCAAGCTCGAGGTTTTGTGCAAAAAACCATAAAAAACAATTCAAACATGCGATGAAAAAGAGAAAATATCAGTATCCATGCGTATGGATGTCGAAGTCGTCATGTCTGCAAAAAGTTGCACTCATAGGGGTATTAGGCATAAGGTTTGATAAATAAAACAATTATAAAAACCAACAAAAATGGTAAAAAGTAAATATAAGTGGGTAAAAGTTCTTTTACCATAATCATTGTAACTTTGCCAAAATTTTAGTCCAAAACCCCTCTTTTGCCCTTGAATTTCGGTGCTCGATTGCGGAAGGTACGAACAACCATTTGGCGAACCGTCTCCGGCAGTGAGGTAAGCTCCTTGTCTTCTATCTTTTCATGGTTCAATTTTTTGTTTTCATTGGTAAATTTCAAGTTTTTGAGCTTGTTTTAGGGCTAAAATTTGCGCTCAGGCATTCTCACAGGCTAGCCACACGGGACCCGCGAGAACGCATGATTCTCGCAGATGGCCCCAAGGCTGTATTTTATAGTTTCATCTTATTTCCTTATTGAAAGAAAACCAATTTTATTGTATCTCTGTTATTCTGTGTTAAGCATCTTTTAATAATCTGTATTCATTTCGTTTTGCTCATAAAATCAAAATCAGTGGTATCAAAGCGGTCTGCTCCTTGTCCTCTTAATGCATGTCCCCAACGAGGTCAGGGTACAAATAATTAGGTCTCGAGCTTGTTTCTCTTGAGGAAAAAATCTCTTGCACACCCAAGCGACCTCTCATGGCAGGGTAAAATAAAGATGACGGGACAAGAGATCCTTTCAAAATGTTTATTGAGGAAGCCATCACACAACAAAGGAACGCAATGATGGATAGTTTCGTGTAAATCCTTCGGTGGCTACCAACAGACGATGCATCTTCCTCGAGTAGAGGCACTGCCCCCTTCAAGGTACAAATCAACTTCAATATTCCTATATTTGAAGGTCATATAGACGCAAATTCTATAGACAAGTGGTTGAATCTACTAGAAGGGTATTTTTCTGTCCATAACTTTTCGAATAGAGAAAAGATTACTTTTGCGCTTCTCAAATCCGTTCCCCATGTTAAATATTGGTGGGAAACTTTCTGTGAGCAAAAGGAAACAGAGGAACCCTCATTATTTACAGTCGCGACCACTTGGGAATCCTTCAGGGATGGTATTAAGGAACAATACTACCCAGTCAGAAGTTATGACGACTTGTATACCCAATGGACCACACTGCGACAAGAAAGAGACCAAGCAGTGCGAGAGTTCACAAATGTCTTCCATACCTTGCGCACCAAGCTGGGTATCAAATATTCAGAGTGACATTTGGTGCTCAAGTATCGCGGTGCTCTGCATAGATACATCCAGACTGAAATGGAATTTCTTGACATCTTGTCCTTGGGTGCGGCCTACAAGATTTATAGTGATTGAGAATTCCAAAGTTTATAACGTCCTTGCCGCATTTATTTGTGTTGAAATGTATTGACACTTTTTTCAAGATGCTTCAATAGGCCTGACAACTTAAATGTTTACATGATGCGAGGTCCTCCAACAGGCCTGACATCTTAAATGTTTGCATACCACGAGGTCCTTAGAAAGCCTGATAGCCTTAAATGTTTATCTAAATACGCTTCTCAGAGTACATTTTTCCTTGAAATTTTTCATACAATGTTGCAGTGATTTTGCATAGTGTTGGTGTCTACCGTCAGTTGAATAGGCATTGTATGTTTCATCCTTCTTCTACCTTTGCAATGCAAATTCGTCATCGTTGAAGCTACATACATTGTTTATTGGTTCGGTGAGTGCTTCTTCTTTGCTAGTTCGTCGATGGCTTCTTGTTAATGTTTTATTCACGATTCGACCTACGCTTCTACATTTCACCGTTTCAGAGTAAGTTTCCATGCCATAGTTTTGTTTTCTATTATTTCTTTGTTGTTCAGTTTTTGCAATTTGCAAGTAAGAATGTTTGCTTATTTGTAGTGGCATGGTCATCGTATGTTTTCCGGTTCCTTTTGTGCTTCGGCTACAGTTTAGTAATCGTTGGAGATACATATGTTGTTTATTGGTTTGGTGTTTCTTGTTGGTTCGTTGGTTTGTGGGTTGTTGGTTGTGTTTGTTTGGATCGATTTTACGCTTTGGGGCCCTGGGGGTGCAGTTCGGCCTGTTCGTGCTTTCTCATTGGTTTGGTGCTTGTTGTTTTCTTTTGTTTGATTCGGCCTTGCAAGGTTTGGTTCCAGTGCCGGTGGTTGGAGATGGTTTTTTTTTCTTCGAATTATTATTGTTTTTTGGGGTGCTTTACGGTGTTCATCCCCTGCACCCACGAGTTGAAATGCAGTTGTGTTATTTTCCCTATCTACCGAGGTCGATAGTTGTTCTGCTGTGAGATTTTATTGGTGCTTCAGTGCTAGCATGAAAGAAAATAGTTGCATGCAAAATTGTTCGAGAATTACATGTGAAATTGCAATATCCGTTGTTTTTTTGTTAGAATAAAGCATATGCAGGCTACATTTATAAACCATGTATGGTCAGATGTGCCCATATGACATTACATGTTATTTTTCCTCTACACAGACTGGTGTGCGGAGGATACAATTTGTGTTGTACTTGATATATGATATGTACAACACAGATTCTGCAAGATTATATTTCGATGTCTGGAAGCATGTCTGGGTAGTTTGCCACGGAAAACCAAAATCTTGTATCGTGGGCACAAAAGTCTGTGTAAAGGATAAAAAACATGTATTTCCATCAGTGGAAGCATATCTAGATAATTTTCCATGAAAAAACATAAATCGTTTAGCTACGACCATGCAATTTTGTGATATTTTGTGGCTTGTAATATATTTTGGGCAGGGAAAAAATAATTACACATTTACAGCTATGGATGGAGAAGCGCAAAGGTTCATGTTTCTGCCTATCTTTTAGATTGTTCGTTGAGTCTCTTTTACTATATGTACATATTGCTTGTTCTCCGGTGCATAACAACTTCCATTCATGTTCATTGTATTTTGTGTGTTCCCACATTGAAACAAACAGAATAGATGGAGAAAACGACGGAGTCTTGGCTGCATCGGTTGAAGAGGATATAGAAAGGTGCATGCTTGTATTGTTATTTCATATTGTGTTGTTTTGTATTTCATTTATTGTCTGTAAATGTGTTCACCTAGTTTATTATATGTACATGTTGCGTGCCTTCCTACATGGTAACTTATCTTCATTACATGCCTTCCTGCATACAAACCTGCTTCATGTCCATTGTGTTTTCGCTGCATTGCTACATTTAAACAAACAAAATGGATGGATATGACGATGGGCTCTTTCGTGGGTAAAAAGCCATGTTTCTCTTTCTTTTACATGTCTGTCTTAATTATAAGTTATCTTCATTACATGCCTTTCCGCATACTAGCCTACTTCATATCCGTTGTGTTTTCGCTGCATTGCTGCATTTAAACAAACAGAATGGGTGGAGAGGACGATGGACTCTTTGGCGGGTAAATAGACTTATTTCTCTTTCTTTTAGATGTTTGTCTTCATACTAACTTGCCTTTATGTCCATTGCATATTCGTCGTTGCTAACTTCGAAAAAACAGGTTGGTTGGACAGGAAGATGAATTGTTTTGTGCAACAACAGAGGGTTCTTTGGTACAATCTTCTAAAAGGTATACCAACTATGCTAATAAATTAAATATACAAATCAGGTGGGGGCATATAATATTAGACTTGAAAACGATGTCTTGGAAACAATGGGCCTTTCTGCCCTCCCTATTACTACTTTTTCCGTTTTATATTGTCGCTTTTGTTTTCTAATTCATCTTCTTAGTGTTCTTTCGGAAAATGCCTTGGTGCACCGGTTAGCGGATTAACGATTTCACATCTATGGTCGCGCTTCTACCTTATTCCATAGTTACCCACTTTGTCGATTATGGGTGTCAGGATGGCAGGTTCAAGATTTCTCCCTTGGCTTCCGAGGGTCCACGATATAGAGATTGGTTGTGGTGCCTCGCCCTCACGCCCTATTTACTGTTAAACATTTTTCCAGTTAAAAAAATCAAATGCATACAATTTTACGGTTATTTAGTCCTTTTGATGGACAGTATACAATGCATATGCTTGTTTGGTCGTGATGTTCATCTGCACATGCTTTCTCAAAAAAAGTTGGACCAGTGACATGGGCATGAGCAGTCAGTCATCCCAGACATCAGCAGACCGACAAGGCCAAAGGTAAAGATGCATACGCTCTTCTCTTTCTATGTTTACCAAACAAATATCTTTGGATATATATTCATCTATGGCATGGTGAATATGCTAATGTCATCTGCAATACATGGTTTGCAGTTCACAAGAAGTATCAAAAAGTACAAGCGAGATGTCGAACGTGCCGCATGTTCTTCACACTAAGAGGTGTGGTTGAAAAACTCAGGCTCCATAGTTAATCGAAGCTATGTGTGCACTTGTAGATTTATGCTAGTGAAAGAAGAATACAAAAAAAAATGCAGACTACCATTCACTTTAGTTTTCTTGTTCAAAAATTGCCACTAGGTCTAGAGTTGTAACATCCAAAGTACTATCAATAGAGGGCTTGAACAGCCGCTGAACTGGACAAGTGTTCTTCGGGGACATAATGGTCATCTATAGCACCTACTTGGACAATGCAAACAAAACTAGATCCATTATGTGTGCTGACATGACAAACAACGAGGCCATGATGATAGTGACACTGACTATTCCTCCACAACTTGTCCAGAAACATGCAGAAAAGATATTGTCGGGTAATGGGATATCCATTACAAATTTTAATATATTTTCCAAAACAGTATATGACTGTGGTGATTGTGATCAAATTATTTCTCTCAACAAAACAATCATTGTGGAAAAAAATTCCACTGTTTGTTCAGAATATTGTTTCGTCTCGGACTCGACTATCAGCCAACTTGCACAGAGCACTGATATTTAACCAATTAGAACAATTGGCGCAACTGTCACACTGGCGAGAAAACTTGGCTCGCAACACATTCTCCATATAAAGGATGGAGAGTTGGACAACAACAAGGCAATGGTACCGCTTTTCATATTCAGTTTTTTCCTGTACTTTCGCATGTGCATGTATCTTGGGTAAGTTACACAAATAGTGCACTGTTCCATGTTGCAGCTACAATTGTTCGATACGTATTCAAATTTTTTTCCGTCAATGGAGCAACAATTGCATAAAGGGAAGATTCCACTTATGCTCTTCAAAAATATAACAAAGAAAATGGATGTTAGAGAAAGGATCTTTCGGACAACCCAGACAACGTTTGTAACAGAGTTGTGAGCAGATATAGTACATGATCTAAAGAAACTAGCTAGCTCTACAACTGTTCTACGTATGCATCCACAAAATCACCCTCACTTTCCTTATACAAATAGCCTTCAACAAATTTTTGCGCCCTGCTTTATTTAATTTTTTTTTTAAGGNGGGGGGGGGGGGGTGCAGTTGTGTATTATATTGTTCAATGTATTAATTCCTATGCCTGCATTCCCAGGTTGAAGGTGTTTTAGTTGCATCCAATGTGAACTTGACCCCCTTTGAACCTATATGTGCGAAATGAAACTCTCATGCTTCTTCCTTCACTTTGATAAGTGATGATATGATTGATTGTCTGCGATGCGGTGAAAAATGTCCATATATATATGGACATTGTGTCAATGCTTCCATCCGAACCGTGGGCAACACAACCGTGCATTGTACGGTTAGGCAGCCTCTATTACAAAATGTGCTTCCTAAGTTGGCAGAATTGTCATATGAAACGTATCTATAGAAAAAGGCAAGTAATGTCTACATGTTGTGGGACCTTCAGATACACAACAAATTCATCTTAAATGAGGACAATGAAATTTTTCATATCGGCTGAAGAAGGGAAAAAAATAAATATCAAACTTTGGCAGGAAATGAAAATACCCCATGTGTCTCTGTAATATTTCTTCCTCATCCAAATGAATGTTTGTCGGACTCGACTAGTTGGGATTACATGCGCATAAGATTGTTCGGTCCAAAAAATGGGAAGCATGGCAGTAAACCCCATATATCCCATGGCCTTGGTTATTTTCTACTGGGAACATATACCAGATGCAAGATAAAACGAATGCGGCGACGCCTTTTCTTTGTATATCAAATTGTTTGATGCAAAGGTCGATGTGTCCTGCTCTATGGAACCTTGTGGGAACTTGCTTGCGGCCTGTTTGAAGTTTATTTGGTTCTTGGTTGTGTGCTTCATCTGTCAATTTTTGTATCGCGGAACTCCGTCTATTGTTTGGAGGACACGAAACAATATAATTGAATTTTTTAGCCAGCTAGCCCGCAAATCCAAATGATAATTTCTATGGCGTTGTGATGCAAATGTAGTATGTGGCTTGTTTTAGCATTTTTCCTTGATCGATGAACTTGGTAAAATTAATCTCCTGGAATAATTTGAAATCAACGAATATATATTGTGTGAAGTGCAATTGTGCTATCATATCAACAAGAGGCCCTTAAAATTCAAATTGGTTGTTGTTTTAGCATTTTTTCTTAATCGATGAACTTTCGTAAAATCAATCTCCTGGAATAATTTGAAATCAACGAATATATATTGTGTGAATTGAAATTGTGCTATCATATCAACAAGAGGCCCTTAAAATTCAAATTGGTCGTTGTTATGCTTGCGGTGATAGAATTTTAAAAAACTTTCTTTTGTTTCCTTCATTTTTTTTAAAATAAGCGATTTAACATCCTTTGATAATTTTATGTAATTCAATTGTACAATATCAATATTTAATATTAATAATTTAGTATTTGAAAATAATGTTTTTAGATAATGTTAGATATGATGACCATTCATAAAAAATCGCAATCTTGAGCTCGCCAGTCCTGGAGTCCTTCTGTCAATTTGTATGTCGCAGAACTCCGAGTGTTGTTTGGAAGACACAAGACAATAGAAGTGCAATGTTGAGCTAGAGAGCCCGCAAGTCCACCTGTCAATTTGTATACCACAGAACTATGGGTGCTATTTTTAGGACACAGAACAATAGAGGCTCAATTTTGAGCCCGCCAGCCCGAGAACCCATGATCCAAAAAGTGGCTAAGTATGGAATGATGAATCCGTACATGCTCTATAAAATTTCATGTCCATACTTTATAAAAGTACATGTTTACTATGTATTGTTCGTTTCTCGAAAAATTTCTAGGTGTGGAAATTGGCAGATGCACGTGTTCAGATTTCCACTTGCTTTTATATCACTAGCACGACCAAATTGTACAAACTTTCTTGTCTAATTAAATTCTGTAATATCAATATTTAATATTAATAATTTAGTATTGAAAATAATGTTTTTAGATCATGTTATATAGTTGATAGGGATTAACATCTGTAAACAATGGAAATCTTGAACCCGCTAGCCCTGGGGTCCATCTGTCAATTTGTATATCGCGGAAATTTGAGTGTTGTTTGGAGGAAACAGAACAATAGAAGTGCAATGTTGAGTCGGCCAGCTCGCAGGTCCGCTTGTCAATTTGTATATTGCGGAATTGTGGGTGCTATTTGTAGGGCGTGGAACAATAGAGGCCCATTTTTCAGCCCGAGAACCCGCGATCCAAAAAGTGGCCAAGTATGGAATGTGGGATCCATACATGATCTATCAAAATTTCATATCCATACTTTATAAGAGTACATACTTAGTATCTATTACTCGTTTTTCAGAAAACTTCTAGGTGCGCAAGCTGGCGGATTCACAACTTCAGATTTCACTTACTTTTATATCACCAGCCCAACCGACCGCTTCCCCGTTTGATATTGTAATAAACGAATATAAACTAGCCCAAGTTCAATTGTGCTATCACATCAACACGAGGCCCTTAAAATTCAAATAGCCCGCAAGTTCGCTTGTCAATTTGTATATCGTAGAAATGTGGGTGTTATTTGTAGGGCACGAAACAATGGATGCCCAGTTTTGAACCTGCCAGCCCGAGAACCCATGATCCAAATAGTGGCTAAGTATGGAATGAGGGATTCGTACATGCTCAATAAAATCTCATGTCCATAGTTTTTAGAAGTACATATTTAGTATGTATTAGTCATTTCCTCCTAATGTTGTTTGGAAGACATAGAACAATAGAAGTGCAATGTTGAGCGAGCCAGTCTGCAAGTTCACCTATAAATTTGTATATCGCGGGACTCTGGGTGCTATTTGTAGGATACAGAGCAATAGAGGCCCAGTTTTGAGCCCACTAGACCGAGAACCCGCGATCCAAAAAGTGGCCAAGTATGGAATGTGGGATCCGTACAAGCTCTATAAAAACCTCATGTCCATACCTTATAAGAGTACATACTTAGTATGTATTACTCTTTTTTCGGAAAACTTCTAGCTGCGGAAGTTGGCGGATTCACGACTTCAGATTTCAATTACTTTTATATCACCAGCCCGACCGACCGCTTCTCTGTTTGATATTGTAAGAAATGAATATAAACTAGCCCAAGTCCAATTGTGTTATTACATCAACACAAGGCCCTTAAAATTCAAATAGTCCACAAGTCCGCTTGTTACTTTGAATATTGCAGAAATCTGGGTGCTATTTGTAGGGCACGGAACAACAGAGGCCCAATTTTGATCCCGCCAAGCCGAGAACCCGTGATCCAAAAAGTGGTTAAGTATGGAATGAGGGTTGCGTACATGCTCTATAAAATCTCATGCCCATACTTTATAAAAGTACATTTTTGGTATGTATAACTCATTTCTTGGGAAATTTTCTAGGTGTGGAACTTGACAGATACACGTGTTTAGATTTCCACCCATTTTTATATCAGCAGCCCGATCGACCTCTTGCTCATTTCATATTATACAAAATTTTTGGAATGCAAGTTTCCAAATACACGGGTTTTTCTTTGAAATAAGATATTTCACATCCTTTTATAATTTTATGTAATTAAATTGTACAATATCAATATTTAATATTAATACTTCAGTATTGAAAATAATGTTTTTAGGTAGTGTTAGATAGTTGATAGGGATCACCATCCGTAAACAATCACAAGCTTGAGAATGCCATCCCTGGAATCCATCTGTCAATTTGTGTATGGCGGAACTCTGAGTGTTGTTTGAACGACACGGAACAATAGAAATGCAATGTTGAGCAATCCAGCCCACAAGTATTCCTGTCAATTTGTATATTGCGGAACTCTTGGGTGCTATTTGTAGCTCATGGAACAATAGAGGCCCAATTTTGAGCCCGTCAGCTCGAGAATCCACGATCCAAAGATTGGCTTAAGTATGGAATATGGGAATAGTACATGCTCTATAAAATCTCATGTCCGTACTTTCTAAAAGTAGATATTATGTATTACTTGTTTTTTCGAAAAATTTATTGGTAAGGAAGTTGGCGGACTCACGTATTCAGATTTCACTTACTTTTATATCACCAGCCCAACCGACCGACTGCTTCCCCGTTTCATATTGTACAAACCTTCTTGTCTAATTAAATTGTACAATATCAATATTTAATATTAATAATTTAGTATTGAAAATAATGTTTTTAGATAATGTTAAATAGTTAATAGGGATTAGCATCCGTAAACAATCGCACTCTTGAGGCCACCAGCCCTAGAGTCCGTCTGTCAATTTGTATATTGTGGAAATCCAAGTATTATTTGTATGACACAAAACAAAAGGAGTGCAATGTTGACCAAGCTAGCCTACAGGCCTGCTGGCCAATTTGTATAACGCAGAATTCTGGATGCTATTTGTAGGCCACGGAATAAAAGATGCCCAATTTAGAGCCCGCTAGTCCGAGAACCCGTGATCCAAAAAGTGGCTAAGTATAGAATGTGGGATCCGTACATGCTCTATAATATCTCATGTTCATACTTTATAGTACATATTTAGTGTGTATTACTCGTTTTTCGTAAAATTTCTAGTTTATCTTCTCTCTCTGCTTTCCCTTTCTTTACTTACTCATTTTTCAGAAAATGTCTAGGTGAGGGATTTAGCGGATTTGCGTCTTTAGATTTTCATTGCTACTTTTATATCACTAGCCCGATCGATCGCTTCCCCATTTCATATTGAACATAGTACACCATTGTTTTATGTGGAAACCCAAAGCGGGAGAAAACCACAAAATGTTTTTTCTTATATGTCTTGAAGAATTACATTCATTGGAAGCACCAACTTCCTTTGTTTTCCAGCTGCAACTGGAAGGAGGCTCCAAACCCCTTGTTTCTCAGTCTACAACCTGAAGGAAGCTCCAACTCCTCTATTCTCTGGCTACAACTAGAAGGAGGCTACAACCCCCTATGTTCTCCGACTACAACTGGAAGGTGGCTACAACCACTTGTCCTTGCCCAGTCCAACTGCCCTGAAGTCGAAGTAGAATGATGGAACCATTGTCAGACTATCATTGTGAGATATACCATTGTAAACCATTACCAATAAACCTGAACCATGCACCAACCATGCATCAACCTGTACCTCAACCTGTAATCAACATGTACCACAAACAAGTGCATCAACCATGCACCAACCTGTACCAAACAACCTATAATCAACATGTACCATAAACAAGTACATCCAACCATGTACCAAGTATGTACCAATCATGTGTCAACTATTCATCAAGTATGACTCATCAATATGTACCAACATCATCAACTATACACCTCATGTATGTGCAAACTCATCAACTACTTGTCTCAACCATGTACCCAACATATACCTCAACCAAAAGCCCTCATCAATATCATCATCCAAATATGATTTGTAACTCTGTAATAGACCTAGTGTATATGATCACATACCTACAAAACTTCCTTAACTTTAACAACAAGAGACTAGCATTTTCATCAAACTTTTGTTTAGTCTCACATGACTAGTTTTGGATTAGTCAACAACCCTAACTTGAAATAATAATAACTATGTACCTATAATGAATAAAGATATGAAACTGATATACAATGTTCTTCGGTGTGTTTTATGCAATTCCTCCAGGTGTCACTACTTGGAACCTCTCATAAAAGGATTTATAGAAAAAATGGCATACCTTGCTGAATTCTGGCTTATTCTAGAGAGCGACCTTGTAGAGCGTGCCCCGCACGAAATATTTGTTCAATCGATATGAAAATGTTACACAACATACTAAAGACCGTACTCTAACAAAAAAAATTGGTCTTACTAAATTTGGATCTGTTATGAAGAAGCTATGACATTTTTACCCGAAACACCTATTTTAGACTAGTTTCAGGACTAGCCACAAACCCTATTTTCCACGGAGTATAACTCCAAAACTACAACGACCCACAAGCTGAATTTTTACCACAGATACTTGGATATTTTTTCTCAATTTCCTATCAATATCTGGTCTAAATCATTCTAGAAAAAAGTTATTGCGAAAATGGTGAGAGGACCTGTAAATAACGTACCTTAGAAAGCACCATCAAAAGAATTTATCCTCCCTTGAATTCTGACCCTCTTTTCTTCACCTTCCCTCTTAAATTCGGCTTAGATATCCTTTGGTTACCTCAATCACCTATAGATATTCAATATGTTGAAGTGTGATGTGAAATGAGAGAGCATTGCCTCTTATTTATACTCCCCATCTTCTAGGCCACTTAACCCATTTATAGGTCACTTAACCTATTTTCCTCATCTTTAGGGTTAACCACTTTCCATAATTAGAAAGTTCTCCATTACGTTATCATTTAAATATTTCTCCTTGACTTTGTCACCTCACTTTATCATTTAAATAATCTTCTTTGATTTTGTCACTTCACTTTATTATTTAAATAATCCTCCTTGACTTTGTCACCTCACTTTATCATTTAAATAATCTTCTTTGATTTTGTCACTTCACTTTATTATTTAACTAATCCTTCTTGACTTTGTCACTTTACTTTATTATTTAAATAATAATATCTTCTTTGCAAGCTCTTTGACTTCTTTGACCTTTTGGGGCTTCAAGCCAACATATAAGGGTCCTCCAACTTCGTAAGGCCATAACTCTCAAACCATGAAGAGTTATGTGACGTTCCACATACCACCAGAAATGGCATGACATGTACTATCCATATAGAATAGTATTACCTTCAAATATATTAAAACTCATACCGTTATACATGAAACAACCTTGGGTCCATTACCCAAACCTTTGTGCTACCAGAATTCACTACCGGACTTTCTTCAAAGATTGACATCAATGAAAACCAACCCAATTAATCAACCCAAATCAATATAGTTTAACAAAAATGGAATGAACAATAAAGATCATCTTGATCGTTGTATGTCAAAATAAAATGACTCGAGGCGTGATTATTGTTTAGAGTGTTTACTTAAGAAGGTTGTCCTATAATAGGTTAGATTTTTATATGCGGTCAAGTAGAACACCGCTTACATTTAACTTTGTATTGTAATATATAGCTATTAATATTAAACCATACGCGGCCAACTTTAACTACGTAAATACACATTATCATAATAAACAATATAGGAGCGACATGCATACCCTTTTTTATTTATCCCCGAAGTTGGAAACGTTGTTATAAGCAAGTAAGAAGTTTTGACAAGGTATTCAAATTGTATTTTAATTTTAAATTTATTTATTTTATATAAATAAATGAGGAAGAGGTTTTGACCAGGATAGCTATTCAAATTGGATTTTAATTTTAAATGACGGTTAAGGACAATAAGAGTAAGATATTGGTAAGGAGGAAGTATAAAGTGACGTTGGAAAAATTAAAGTAGCTGGGGTTTAGCTACAAATATCATGGGTAGATTGTCCTTCGTGTTAAGAAAAATGATTGATTATAATTAATTTTCTCTTCAAATAATGTTTGCTCTTCTCAGGTTATTCCATTACCTAAAGTGGCTGGATTATTTCTCAATCTTGCAGTTATCTTTCGAATTTCTCCTTTTCTGCGAATGTGCACGATTATGAGCACCAATGGTTTCAACATAGGAGCAGTTTTCCTAATGCACTATGACAACACAGAAAATTTTATGCTAGAGCATAGCATTTTGCACTACCATGTGCCTTTGGAAAAATGCGTGACAATGTTTAGCCCATGAGTACTCGAAATCCTAGCACTCCATTTTGAAAGGTTTGCAGAATATAATAAATTCAGAAGTTTTNCTTAAGAAGGTTGTCCTATAATAGGTTAGATTTTTATATGCGGTCAAGTAGAACACCGCTTACATTTAACTTTGTATTGTAATATATAGCTATTAATATTAAACCATACGCGGCCAACTTTAACTACGTAAATACACATTATCATAATAAACAATATAGGAGCGACATGCATACCCTTTTTTATTTATCCCCGAAGTTGGAAACGTTGTTATAAGCAAGTAAGAAGTTTTGACAAGGTATTCAAATTGTATTTTAATTTTAAATTTATTTATTTTATATAAATAAATGAGGAAGAGGTTTTGACCAGGATAGCTATTCAAATTGGATTTTAATTTTAAATGACGGTTAAGGACAATAAGAGTAAGATATTGGTAAGGAGGAAGTATAAAGTGACGTTGGAAAAATTAAAGTAGCTGGGGTTTAGCTACAAATATCATGGGTAGATTGTCCTTCGTGTTAAGAAAAATGATTGATTATAATTAATTTTCTCTTCAAATAATGTTTGCTCTTCTCAGGTTATTCCATTACCTAAAGTGGCTGGATTATTTCTCAATCTTGCAGTTATCTTTCGAATTTCTCCTTTTCTGCGAATGTGCACGATTATGAGCACCAATGGTTTCAACATAGGAGCAGTTTTCCTAATGCACTATGACAACACAGAAAATTTTATGCTAGAGCATAGCATTTTGCACTACCATGTGCCTTTGGAAAAATGCGTGACAATGTTTAGCCCATGAGTACTCGAAATCCTAGCACTCCATTTTGAAAGGTTTGCAGAATATAATAAATTCAGAAGTTTTCCTTCGTATGTAAGGATACACAAGGTGTTGTTAAGGAACAAGAAAACAATTTTCCTTACGAGAAGAATGTGCAAAATGTACAAGGAGATAAGCAAATAGACACTTTATTTCTTATTAAATTGAGTTTCTGAATCTATTAATTAGGAGATCTAAAAACCATGCGAACACGTGACAACGGAAATAACTCTCTTTTATTCATTCTTCATTCTAACTAGTGATAGAATGTTGTAACTTGCAAGTTGTATGTATAGCACATTGCATAAGTTACAAATATTATAACATAGTCTGTGAAGGTTGAGAGGGAAGAAAAGATCAACAAACCTACATGCAATTGCAATTGCAATGATGGAAATTGTTTTATTTTCTTACACCTTCTTGCACACTTATTTTCTCATTATATTTGGTTTTTGAGAATCCACATTTAAATACCTTCATATATGTGTTTTTAATGTCTTCGTGAATCTTGATAATGAGAATAAACATGGGTGTGGCCAGCCTCTCACAAGCTTTATTTTGCTTGATTTTAGAAAACATTAGTAGTTGCTATTTTAAAAAACAAATCCAAAATAATTCAGTAATATTTATTATTTCATTATATTAATAACTATAATTATTTCAAATTTTGCAATCCATAACTTTTTTTGTTTATGTTTTTGGTGTTGTATTTTATGTGAAACAGTAGGCAAAGGGCATTTTAATAAGAAACTCGTCATAAAAAATTTAAGAGTGCCACCCAAATTTATACCTCTAAAACAACTAATTTTTAGAAAAACAACTAATTTTAGAAAATTCTCTTATGACTCTAAAACTAACCAATAACTAAAAGCTAAGATAACTAGAGTGACACTATTTGTCAAATGAATTTTCTCATTATGTACATAAACTAAGAGATAACTGATAATTACTAATTTAAAAGTTCCTGTAAAAACACTAAAACCCCAATTTAAGATCTTATATAAAGGAATTTGACCTGAAAAAAATATCAAAACAATGTTCCATATGAAATCTCTTTCAAACAAAAAAAAACACATAAGAACTTTCTTCCTATTAAAAAAAACCATTCATGATGTAATTTCTATATAATAAGATATAATTTGTTTTTCGTAAAAAAAAATATTTTTCACTCTTTTCCAAAACTATCACCTATTTATATATATTATCTAAATATAACATTTATTTAATAAGTCTATATTTTACTAATGCCTAAATGCCATATAAATGCCATATCTTTTAAAGTTGGATTGGATTTTACCTCTTTGTATGGATTGGATTTTTAATCAAGTTAGTGTGGAAAGATGATATATTTATTCAACATTTCCAATTTTAGGTGATTGAATTAGCTTCATGTGGGGAAGTAAACCTTTAAAGGCCTATTGTGGTTTTAAGAGGTTTTGTAATAAGATTATTTGAATGAGGAATTGGTTTAATCTTATTTTGGTTTTGGGAGGTTTTGTAATAAGGTTATATAAATGAAGAATTGGAAATCAATTAAATGTATATTAATTGGAATTGGAAATCAATAAAAAGTACATTAATTGGAATTGAAAATCAATTATACATTAGTGTTCAAATTTGTATAGCAACCAGGAGTTGATTTGGTGTTTATTATTATTACTATTAAGTTAAAGAAATTAAATATTTAAATAATTTTTACATGCATATAGTATAAGTGTTTTGGAGTAGCATATTTATAATTAGGTTTGAGTGGGCCTAATGATTAAGAACATGTGTTTCTTTCTTGAAGGTCACAAGTTCAAATCCAAAGGGGCATATGGTATGTATACCTCTATGGACTTTAGCAGTAAAATTGTTGCGCGAAGGGGATCCCTTGTCCCACAATGGCTTGGTAGTGACCTTAAAAATGAATTATTATTATTATTATTATTTAAAAAAAAAAAATTATGTAATTGAATTAATTTATTTTTGCCGAAAATAATCTTAAAAATGGATTTTTTTTTTTGTAAATTAAAATATTGTATTACCTCTGAAAACTGAAAGTTTTACAAATGCTAGGGAACATGGAATTTGTCCTGCCAAAAAGAGGAAACTAGAGCCAACTCCAGGCTCTTTTAAAGATGTCCAATAGTGTCCCTACCCTTATAGATAGAATAACTAGTTTGTAACAATTTATACATAAGTGGCTGGAAAGCCTTTTAAAACTAGTCTTAAGGAACTTGAAAGAACAAAACTGAAACATAGACAAAAAAAAGATCATGCACCAGAAGTATCATTTCCTCCTTCTCCAGTAGGGGGTTGATTCCAAACTGGAACCAGGATGAAAGGCTGACAACAAATTGGGTAGCGACTAGAAGCAGGCTCACCTGATAATGACTCAAAAAGAAAGTCCAGCCGGCGGATGATGCTCTTCTCGTGGTGAAACAACTAGTCCACTACATATGGTGGATGTCCATGAGAAAATTGAGGTGCTCCTAAGAGAAACTATGCAAATTGAATTCAAGGACATCCTCATGTGCTCGATTATCTTTCTAAAGGGGTATCAGCTGGGTTGTTTCCTTAATAATAGGATAACCCCAGTGGCCTTCTAGTGGGTCGTTTAAGGAAGCAAGGCACATTGCTTCTATGTTCATTGTAGACTGTGAAAGTGAAAGAATTGGATCAAGACTCATCAAGGATGATCCCTCTATGTTGAAAGGAGGTGGAGCGAGTGAGTCTTCCTTGATGATCGCACAACCCCAATTCTCCTCTTCAATGTCGGTATCCATGTCTGGCACTTCTGCATTAAGGGTGTCCTGAGGGGAAGACCGTCCCAGATAATTTGCAGTGACACTATCGTTTATACGATGGCTAGCGAGATATCTCAAATAGTCCTAACCTCTTCGGGAATGGCCACACCCACGGGGCATGACACCAAGGATGAGAGCAATGAACAGAGGATGGAGAAAATCAATCTGGAACTAAGCACATGTGAACCTATCCAATGGAGAATCCAAGCATGTAGACATAGCAAGAAGGAGAAGCATTTCCAAAATAATGAAGCGATATATATAATTATTCCCAATCCATCCTATTAAGGGAGCAATAAAATCGGAGGCAACGTTGTCCTTTGTAGTACCCCTCCTAATTAAACCTTGCGTCATCTTGAACCAGAGCATCAAATGTCCCATGGAATGAAATCTGTTTTCGAATTGCCCTGCATTAAATTGCGTCCTCGAGAACTGAAGCATCAAGGA
The DNA here is from genome assembly GCA_010110895.2 of Picea sitchensis. NCBI lineage: Eukaryota > Viridiplantae > Streptophyta > Pinopsida > Pinales > Pinaceae > Picea > Picea sitchensis. Next base: position 103,048 of record SNQJ01S0049592.1, read on the forward strand.
GAGGTGATAGGCAAGGGTGGAATTTAACTGCATGGATAGGTGTGTGTCACCCCATCCGGGGAATCTTAAAAATGGATTATTATTAATTTTTAAAAAAATATGTAATTGAATTAATTTATTTTTGTTGAAAGTAATCTTGGAAAGCTTTATTTTAATTTCAAAGATGAAAGAATTAAATATGATTACATTGAAGAGGATGTATATATTATTTTAGGAAAAACCTTATGAGATATCCATCTTTTTTGGAATATTTGCACTAATAATTTATGGCTTCCATAATAGTGGTGGGTAACTTTGAGGGGTTTAAACACAATTTCAACTTGTGACTTATGGATTTTTCGTCAGCAACATGCTTTGGATAGATGGTTCAATCGAATGAGCTCAACTCACTCTTAAGGTTAAGGGTTATCTATATATTTTCCATGGAAAACTTCCTCAAGGAAACCCTTTACAAACTTCCTCACATATTGTGAATAGTGTCAAAGGTAAATGTTATAGGTGGAAAACAAGTACTCTTAACCTCAAGGGACTCAGGGGGATTCAACCTTATTACTTCCTTGTCTATTATAACTTCGACATGGCAAATCAAATCGCTTGAACTAACCCTTAGATTTCATGAGCGTATGTGTGTACGCGTGTCTATGTAGAAGAAGAAGAAATGAAAATATTTTAATTCTAATATATACACCATGAGTATAGTTGAATTTTATTCACAAATATACTCCTATATCACACAACGTATAAAGGAGAAGAGGAGGTGGAGCCAATATGTTAGTGGGAGAGGCCTAATCATTTGGACCACCTCTATTAGAATAAGCTTCACGGTATATAAATACTTTTACCAAAAAAGGGGGTGAGGAAGACCCTCATTATAAAATAAAAGGAAAAATTATACTTTTAGTGGACATTGTATGAAAATAAGTTATTGTTTTACTTTACAGTGAATGTTATGAATGCACCCTTTCTTTTATAATTATTGCTCATAAAGAATAAAATAATGAGAATGCAATCAATTGTTTATCAAACAAACCAATTAAAGGCATGCATGACTTCGTGATCAAAGTTGGCCATGTCAAACAAGTCCTCTTATAAGTAGATTTAGCCATTATAAATTTAAGTTACGGTCTCTTATGCGATTTGTATTGATTAACTATGTGTTGAGAACTTGATTGTAACTTAGACATATTTGAGTTGTATTGTATATTTTTTTTATCAATAGAAAATTCTCACCAATTATATTAATATATAATTTTTTACATCTCAGATATAATAACCTTTCGATACAAAGGATTTTCAGCAGTCGGAAAATTATTGAAATCAAACCAGTAAGCTTAATACAAAAAGTCAATTATTGGCAGCCATCTACATGATAGAAGTTGGTAATACAATAAAGAAAGTTTCAACGCAAAATAACTAAGAAATCCAAAATTTTAAAATATTTATAAAAAAAACTGCCAGAATTTCATGCCACCATCCTACCAGCACTAGAATAGGTTTAATGATGAGATAGGACCCGCTGATCCCATCTCCCAAGCGTAATAAAAAACTAGGCCTTTTGGAGCTTGTAGTGCTTTCTTGGAAAGTTCATCGGCTTCTATATTAAATTCCCGGAAGATGTGATGGAAGTGGATTCCCTAGAATGACGAAATCAAGATCTCATTTCTTTTTTTCCAGCCTTCAATGTCGACAGCCTGTAGCTTCCATTTGTGATTTAACCAATCAATCACGACCTTAGAGTCCCCCAAAATCTGAATCCTTTGAATATTCCACTGATTTGCGAGTAGCAAAGTTGCCCAAACACCCAAGAGTTCAGCTTTTGTATTGGTCCATATCCCGCAATTTAAATACCACTTGTGCATTGTAGAATCGGGGTGTTTAATAACATCGCCAGCCCCACAAGCTTCACCTCCATTGGCAGATGCTCCATCAAAACAGGCCATCGAGTGTCCTTCCAAATGAGTTATTGAGAAGAAGTTTAATGTCTTTATTTTCTGGCTCGATATTTGAAATTTTTGTGTGTCTGAAATCATTTTGACCATTGTCCCCACCAATGGATTTTTGTCTTCGAAAATTGCCCTGTTCCACTCTAGCCAAATATACCAGCATGTGTATGCCATCAGCTTATTTAAAATAGTTTTATCATGTGTCCACTTCTCGATGCTTTCTGATAAAGTGGATCCCGACCACACTCTTCTAAGGTTTAATAGCCCCGATAATCTGGACCAGACTTCTTTTGTGAAGCTGCAATTAAGAAACAAGTGGGTAATGTCTTCAATATCAATTTTGCAAAATATAGACCTACCTGGCCCTTCTCGACCCCTCTTTTGGATGTTTTCCTAGGTCAAGATCCTGTTTGATGCTGCTAACCAAAGGAACAACTTTAATTTTATCAGAACTTTCCATTTCCACAAATTTTCCTTCCACCCTTGTGCCCTCTGGTGATCCTGAGTTGAAGAGACTGCATCATATAATTTTTTTACGCTGATCCTTCCGATCGCATCTCCCCATGTCCACATCAGAGAGTCCCTATGATATGATAGAGAAACCTCAGTTTCTTGAAGAAAAATAATGTAATCTTTTGATTCGGATTATTTTCGGCACGAAATGAGAGCGGAGATATAATAAAGAAATGCACAGAGATATCGCAGATATTCAATAATATAACAAAAATGTATCAGATATGCAACCATAAACACAGATATATAGTAATACACGATTTCTATTAATGAAAGAAATGTACAGACACTGTAAAATACAGAGTGAAAGACTCGCTAGAATGGTGGCAGCTTATCTCTGAGAAGAGATGTGACGGCTACTCGCATTCGCAAGAAGATAGTTACAATGAGGCTCTGAAGGCCCTTTTACAATAAATGGGAATGCCAAAAGTCCTAGACATCCAAAAACCTAACCATAGGAGATGAAGCGCCAAAAGTCATGTGGGCCCCATTTGGGTAAGTTAGTACATCAACTTCCCGGAGTCGTAACTTTTGCATACGATCTTCGTTTTAGGCATATGATAGCTCATTGGAAAGGTATCGTCGAGGAGATTCATTTTGGGGGCTCAATCATGTATTTGGCTATCATTGAGAACCTTGATCTCGAAAAACCTTCATTTAGGCCCTCAAAATGGCCCCGAAAGTTAAAACTTGCTAAAAATAGTAAATTGTCAAAATCGCCAGAAAGTTATTTTGAGCCAGTTGGAAAAGGTGGGTGGCCACCGATATCCACCTGGATCAATCCTCCCTCCTTAGGAAGCAATGGTCTCCATTGCGTTGAGTTCCTGGGGGAGAAAGAAAATCGTTTGTTGAATCTACATCTTGGTGAGTTGCTTGTCTTGCTGGAGACGTCGCATTGCTCAGTTTGTGGAAGTCTATCATGAACCCGTTGAGGTGGAGGTTGTTCAACAAGTCGGGCTACATGAGAGGATGTTGTGCAGAAGGAATCTTTGCATTTTTCTGCAGCCTTGTCGACCTGCTTCTGTAGGATAGAAGGTTCTTGGGGCGAGGCTGTAGTGGTTACAGTGTCCTTCTGTTCTCCTTTTGAACAGATTGTGAAGAAGCTAAATTTTGCAGTATGAGATACTACTTTGTGACACTTTTTAGGTGGAACAGTAGTGGGAACTACCTCTGGTATTCTGTAGAGATGACCCCCCAAAGTGACAATAACACTATGAGGTCGAGACTCATAAATAACATGGTGCTTCCACATATATGGCTGGCCCAAGAGAACATCACGGACATCTAGTGGGGCAACATCACATAATACCTCATCCTTGAAGGGTTGGATGCCATATGACAGTCGACACTGCTGGATGACATGAAGATCTCCTCCTTGGCGAAGCCACCCGATGTTGTATGGATGTGGGTGTGGTATTGTCGACAATCCCAACTGTTTGACAACCTCTGCTAAGATGAGATTATTTTGGCTTCCGCTATCAACAATAAAATGTAGTGGGGTCCCCTTCACCCACATCTGTGAATGAAAAAGGCGCTCCCCCTCTTTAGGATTTGTTGGTTCTTCTAGTTGAATTGCTGCGGTCACGATAATAGCAGTGAGGTCTACATCAATGATCTATCCTTTACCAGTATTTTCAGAATCAGATTCTGAAGTAGGGTTTGTCTCCTTGTCTTTGATCTCGGCCACCAATGACTGTTTTGAGCGACATTCATCGGTGTTGTGCCAGGGTCTTTTGTGGAAATCGCACCATTTTTCGGTGTCCTTCTTTGTCTTCCCGTGACCCTTCTTTTCCTATGTCTTGGATTGGTTTTCGGGAGACTGTTTGTTAGGGTTGTCTTTGTCATACTTTGGTTGTTGCGGATTTGCAGACCCGAACTCCTGTTTGTTCTGGTGCTTAAATTTCTGGTCAATTTTAACAGCATATCGATAGGCAGCACCGAGTGATGAGATGTCCAGAAAATCCATTTCAGTTTGGATGTATCTGTGTAGAGCCCCACGGTATTTCAGAACCAAATGTCGCTCGGAGTCTTCACCAGATTTCAGCTGTGAACCAAATGTCGCTTCGAGTCTTTGATACCTAGCTTGGTGCTAAGGTATGGAAGGTATTGGTGAACTCAAACACTACTTGGCCCCTCTCTCTGGTACAGATAGGGTCCATCCTATGTAATCGTCCCCATAGTTGCCAATGTGGTAATAATCGTTCCTACCGCAGATCCACAAAAATCCCAAGTGGATCACCGGCCCCATATATTCCATAATTCTGAACTTGTCTCTGCAGAAGTTTCCCACCAATGTTTGACATGAGGGAGAGCTTTAAGGAGCGGCGGGCCCTTTCTTGTTAGAAAAATTGTGATCGTAGAAATAACCTTCTAGCAGAGTTAACCATTTTTCTAGGGCTTCGCATCTATCCTCATTGCCCAAATACAGAAATATCAAAATTAACTTTGTAAATTCCTTTGAAGCAGGTGCCTCCAAAGTGGTCGCTGATGAAGATGCTCATGCTATCTACAGCGCTAGAAGGATGTGGGAAAAAATTCTCCATCATTTCGGCCCCCTGTCGCGTGAGAGCTTCAAGCAAGGATTGATAGGATCGCCCTCGCCTGGCTGCTTTCTTTCTTCCACCATTGAGGGTTTCTCAGGTGTGCGAGAGCGATTATCTCAAGAGAGACAAGCTCGACCAACTTGCTATACTCGGACCTCATCGAGCATGGTAATCAAAAAAAATGATCAAGAGTAGGCTACTCTGATACCACTAATTTGATTATTTTCTGCATCTAAAATGAGAGCTGAGATATAATAAAGAAAATGCATAGAGATATCGTGATATATTCAATAATATAAACAGAAATGTATGATATGCAAACCATAAACACAGATATACGCGATACACAATTTCTATTATCACTGAAAGAAATGTAATGTAGACCTAGAAATATAGAGTGAAAGACTCACTAGAATGGTGGCAGCCTATCTTGAGAAGAGATGTGATCTACTACCGTGATTCGTAAGAAGATAGTTACAATGAGGCTCAAAGGCCCTTTACAATAAACGGAATGCCAAAAGTCCCAGACATCCAAAAACCTAACCCTAGGAGATGAAGCACCAAAAGTCATGTGGGCCCCGTTTGGGTAAGTTAGTACATCAACTTCCGGAGGTCGTAACTTTTGCATACGATCTCCGTTTTAGGCGTATGATAGCTCGTTGGAAAGGTATCATCGAGGAGATTCATTTTGGGGGATCAATCATGCCTATAGCTATCATTGAGAACCTCGATCTTGAAAAACCTTCATTTAGGCCCTAAAAATCGCCTTGGAAGTTAAAACTTGCTAAAAATAGTAAATTGTCAAAATTGTCAGAAAGTTGTTTTGAGCCAATTGGAAAAGGTGGGTGGCCACCGATATCCACCTGGATCATCTTCCCATTCAATAGCAGAATCACCAGAGAGCAATACATCTGTGTTTTTTTCCCACTGTTCCTTCGGCGAGTAAGCCTCGCGGTCCAATGTTACTTGTGATAGAAAAAATATTTTCTGCTGAGTTAAATGGGTGATAAGATCTTCGAATAGTAATGCCTTTTCTCTCAAACCCAATATCATGTCTCTACCTATCCAAATATGTTGACCAGAACCCGGATTCCAACTGATCCAATTTGTAAGAATATGGGTCGATTTGGTCAGACTTGACCACATCTTTGACACTACAGTTTTCCCATGCTTTTCCAAATGGAACCAGTCTATGAATGAGCAGTTTGTTAGATACTTGTCCACAATTACCCGATTCCAGATACTCTATTGAGTTAGTACTCTCCATAAAGTGTCTTTGTTTAATGCCTGATTTAAAAGCCTGAGATCGCACAGCCCCCAGACACCAAATCGCTTTGGTCTTGATATTAAATCCCATCTACAAAGGTGGAAGTGGTGAGAGTCATCATGGCCATTCCATAAGAAATGAAATGTTAGTTTTTTAATTCTAGAGAGAATTGTAGCCAGGAGTGCCTCCATGGACATCCAGTAGACTGGTTGTCCTTCCAGGACCGATTTGACAAGAACAAATCTGCCCCCCAATGAGAGCCAACGATAACACCATGAACTTATCTTTTTTGATATCTTATTTACTAACCAATCCCAATCAACTGCTTTTGGAGTTCATGTCTTTAAGTGGTATCCCAAATAGTGAAATCCAGTGGAGAGGAAATTGAAAGTGAAAGGCAAGATTGTCTTGAATGGTGCAAGTTCAGGATCAGTAAGTCCTTCAAAATGGATTGTTGTTTTTGCTGAATTATTGTATCTTAAACTATTAAGCTAGGTACTCTTATTGCATTTTGTAGGGTTTACTCTCTAATTTTTTAATTTGTGATTGTATTTATGTCTTTGATATTCTAATTGAGTAAAATTTTCGTCTCAATTTGAGCAAACGAGATTTTTGATTTTTGAATAACCTTCAATATTTAAACTCTTTTGAAAAAAAAAAAAAAAACATTTCACCAAAAAAAATAGAATTCTTTATGGACTTCATAGCTCACAACTTCTTTTTTAATAATTATTTGATACACTAATACAAGAGTCACACAAAAATGATGTGTTTCAGTGACTCCCTTCTATAACTTCCTTGCTATACCATAATATTTCACTTAAGTTTGAGTACTTACTCCCTTCTATAGCTTCCTTACTATACCATAATATTTCACTTAAATTTGGGTACTTACTCCCTTCCATAACTTCCTTGCTATACCATAATATTTCACTTAGGTTTCGGTACTTTAAAACTTAGGTATTATCTTTACAATAGCCCTTTTTAATTGAATTTTAAAAATATCGCTTAAATGCACCTTCTAACCTTCTAATGCTATTTCTTCTTTATAATGTTCTTCTTCCACCTCGTGTCAATTATTGAACCTTTCCATTAATAATAAATCTCTTTGACTTTAATTAGAAACCTTCTAACTTTAATTGATATGCCTAAATACTTAATGTAATAATATATATATATGAATGATGTTTTATTGGTTCCTTTGTGTACGAAGTCAAATCTTGATTCTTGGTTATCCTATTAATTAATTGATTTTGATTTGTGATTGTTGAAATTAATATCAGCTACAGTCAATATTCTTCCCCTAAGTGCATATACTCCAAGATTTCTACCCACCATATTGATATTTACAATGGAATTTTAGCGGACCTACCATGTGCAGTTGGTACGAAAAACATTGGCATCAAGGGTATTCATAATAGTTTCGATGGTGTGATTGCCTACAAATTGCTGATCAATTGTTACAGATTTGCATCTACAACGGTACTCAACGACATTGTTATGGCTAGAGTCCAACCGAAAAGAAATTTAAGTGACGATAGTGGCTATTTGAATCCCACATGTGTAGTGGTTTTATTCTTTTGGTTATGCTTTTTGATAAAAAAAAATTCTTAAGATTTTTATTTTTTTATTTTTGATCTTTGAATTTGAAACATATGAATTTTATTCAGTAAATTTTTTAAATGCAAATGACTAGGGGCCGAATTTTTGGTCAAAGGCCAAAGGTTAAGAGAACTCTTAAAAAAATTGGGGATACCCAAAGGCTAGATTAAACAAGGTCTAATAAAGTTCTTCATTGTTAAGGGTTAGGATAAAAACATTGGCTTTCATATATCAATGAATTGAAAAAAGTTCATTTACTAGAAAACATCTAACATAAGAAGGATAATAGACAAATCATATAGTACAAATCTTAATTAAATAAGATAGAATGAGTGATATAGAAAGACTTAGATGGAATATGTACACATTGACTAGTCATATTGGTTGAATGATCAATCCATTTAGTTAAGCCACGTCCCTTAATTAGGATGTGCCACTCCATTAATTATTGTTTTATTACACATATACACACATTGACTAGACACGTTGGTTGAAATGCAATGCTCTTTAGTGAAGTCATGTCCCTTAATTAGGATGTGTCACTTCATCAATTATTGTTTTATTATTGTTAATACATGTGTGTGTGTGTGTGTGTGTTACGTTTCATTTAGATTTGGATGATCAGTGTGTATGTGTCACCCTTTTGATTTAGGATCAGTGGTTGGTTTCTATGCAATTTATGCACCTAATCTTAGCTTTGAGCAATGCAAGCTTTGGGATTGGATGGTTTCTTGGGGAGGGGGATAGATGCAGGGGTGTGAGGTCAATGGTCAATGCTTCAAAGAACTGTTCTTAGTGCCATTGCAAAAATACTCTTCATATTTTTTACCCCAATTAGAAGCAACAAAGGTTGGATTATGGTGGTTGGTATACTTGGTCTAACTATGAACGGGGACAAAATAGGATGTAGGTTCATCTTACTTGGACATCATCTAATGTTGAATACATTTTCCTATTTGATATCATAAAATTGTAAATGGCATAAAAGGTATCAACATTACAATCTTAATCTCTACATTAATTTGCCAAGTTCAATTGCATTTAATCCCACTTAATATTTGTCTTCCTTGTCAAGGAGAAGAACCTTTTATAAATCTATCCATAAGAATTTGAATTTTACCATACTTGATAATGGGATATAATGCCACTTGAAAGTACCATATTGGACATGTCAAAATCTCTTCCTATACTAGCCATTTTTGTGTTTATTACTACAAAGTAAAACGTCGTTTTTGTGTTTACTACTACAAAGTAACTTTATATTGATATGAAACTAGGAGAATATCAAATAAGTATGTATTTTGAATTTGGATTTGATCGAGTATTACCAGTGACTATGGATATCTTACTCGCACCCTCTTTCCTTCTCTTATGTCCTTAAGTGTGGACTCCACATTGTCATCTCTTTAGTAACCTTTGCTTATTATAACAATCACTTCTTAGTTGCTTGTATATGTTTTCTCTTACTCATTGTACTAAAATAATGGCATTATGCAACCATAATAGATCTCAACGTGACTCAACGTGACTCAATATGATAGGAAAATATCTGGAAAAAAGTTTTTTTATTATATGCAAAAATATTTTAAAAACATATATCTAATATCGTGAGCTATCAATCATAGTGAGTAACAAACTAAGGATTAATTTACCTCAATATAATCCCCATATTAATACTATGAAGTTGACATATATCTCAACTACAAATCTCAAACTTACCTCCTAATGTTGTATCCTGGATAAAATTTATTATATTCCAAAGGAATCTCAACATATTCAAAACCTAAAACCCTTATATTACTTGTATCTTATATGTGACATTAATTTCTAGTGATATATATTCACTTAATGATATATTAAACACCCACATATGTGATGTGTTGACTATGTTCCTAACTAAGTGATTCAAAATGATCCCCAATACAACTTGTTATAAATTCTACATGTCCATTTTCTCCATTTTCCCCATAATATGTGTGATATAATAATTCATTGTATTTATGTTATGAAATTTTATTGATTATATTTATTTATAAGATGTACTAGTTTTTTTTTTACCATATACTAGTATACCTCTCTCTCTCTCTCTCTCTCTCTCTCTCTCTCTCTCTATATATATATATATATATATATATGGGGGCTAGGGTTGCGTTAATGGCTTACTCAGTGGAGGCGTGACGAGAATCACTTGTCCTTTGTTGAGATTCAACAAGAAGATCTTAATGAAAATTATGCACCTACACTAGGATGGAGCCTCAGGCTATTTTTAGGTGGAAGTCTATTTATAGATGATGTCTATTTATAGATGGTGAGCGAATTCTATTTATAGATGTATGCCGCTATTATTATCTCTTAATAATAGTTGGACAATAAATATTAGTCTATTCTCAATGAACACTTGGAAATAGTTAACTGAAGTGGCAAATCAGTTAGCTATAGGAAATTTGAGTTCAAAGGTTGATTGACCATTGGACATGCAAGTCGAATTAGTTGTAATTGAGTGATTCGAAGTTGTAACAGAGTTGTATGTGTAGTTATGTGAGTTGTGAAGTAGTTTAACTCAATTAAGTGAGTTAAGCTCAGGTGTACTAGTTGTAACTGAACTTACACTAGTGAGAGATCAGTGAATTAATTATTAATTAATTCACAATCAGTGATCTCACATGCAACTGAAGATTTACCACTG
>SNQJ01S0049593.1:0-28965 GCA_010110895.2 Picea sitchensis
ATGTCACCATATAAATAACAAGGTCTAATCATGAGAGTGTTTAAAAGTAATAGCATTTAAAGATGCATCATAATAACATCATATTTTAAAACAACCCTGTAACATCATAAATAAATTTGACCACATAGAATAACAATGCTTGGACAAGACCTGTTTAAAGGTATTAGAAATTAAGATGACATTATAAATAACATCATAAAAAAAAATCAATGTAACATCAAAATTTGAATGACAACATATAAAAAGGTGACAATGTTTAAAGGCCAGCATTTTCATTTCCAAAATTATAATTATTCAATTAAACCAATGTGATTAAATAGGAACTTACCATTGCAATTCCTTCGGCACTAATATATCTTTAAATAATATAATTATTCAATTTGAACTATTGCAATTTAATAATACCTTATCGCATTAACTAATTCCTATCAAGGCGGTTCTACTATGATTAACGTTCATTTAATAGTATTAACGCTGCCGCAACTCATGCTTAACATTACAAGGTCCTATCGACATTCCATAAATGATTCAATTAAAAGATAATACAATCTCAACTTAATTTAAGGTAATCCTATCATTGCACGTCTGCCAAAAGTAATCATCCAAAATATCACTATTGCCGTTAATTATATCTCATCATGTCAAATCTGCCGACATGAACGGTCAGTTAATATTATTATTATAATAATTTCACCATTATATTTAAACTGTTGCTATCATTGCGAGTCTTTAAGCATTAACGTTTTCATTGATAATCTCAACGCTGCAGTTAACAATGCCAGGTAGGTAAACCCTAAAGGACAATAACGCTGTGCTTTTAATCATTATCAACGAGCGCATCAATACCTCGCAACAACATCGCCAGAATGGAAACCCTAAAAGGATAACCAAAATTTGCATACATTCAGATTTACTGGGGTGCATTTAATATATCAGCGATCAAGGTAGGGAGAATTGAAAAACCCCAAAATAGCAGATAATAAAAGTTGTTCCCCAACACTTAATTTAATACTTTGGAATTTAATAAATTTTCTCACTAATATAAAAACTGCACCCAAGCATTCCATAATAATTTTTTGCCGCGTAGATATAAACTCAGACCGAATTTAAAATAACAGGATCGAAATAGAAGTTCTACCATACAGGTCATCTCTTATGGTTCTTAACTTAACTTAATGGCATTAGAACTAATCACTTGTCACATGCCTGAGATATTATCACAAGAGTAATTAAGCAATGATCTTAATAACCCCCTTTTTATTACATATCTACACGGATATCAATACGATGCTCAAGGGTTTCTTAATTTGACTAATTTGAATCAGATATATACATCAATAATTTCTGTTCTTAAATTTGATGAAGGTGAAATCATTATGTACATCATTAACACGCTATCGTTTTTATATATATTATTTTATTGGCGGTGGGATAAAAGCGGTATATGATCAATCTACTGAGGCACATTACACATCCGTTATCAATGCAAGGAGGATCGGATAAACCCTAAAGGGAGATTTAACACTGGTCAACATTTGTTGAAGGTTCCAACGAAACTCAAAGCCAGTCATAACGGTGATCCAAGATCGTCTTGTAACCATTTCCCACGCAGTAACACAGTACTAAGGATTTACCCACGCGGATTACTGTCACACACCGCGTATCACTGTGATGCATTGAAGGCGGCGTTGCTTGGCAATCAATGATGCCCCAATCTCTGTTAGTGACCCCCAAAACAAGAAGACGCCCATAACCATACAGTTCCCAACCTATCGAGTCAGAAATTTCTGCCCACTGTACCCATTACCCAAACGGAAGGAAAACGCCAAAGAAGGCTTGGATCCACGCCCGAACAATAACAAAAAGAGGAACCATACACGAATTTAAACTGCCCAATATACCCAGCAAGCGCCCAGCCAGAAAAAGGAACCCTACACGATTATTGATCGCCCGACACACGGTATCCATGCCCAGTAACAACGATTAAACCTATACCGGTGAGATGCCCAACACCACGGCGCGCCCGAGTGAAGGGTAATCTCACATATTACACACATATTACAAACACCATATTACACGCATATTCTCACACCATATTACACCAGATTACAGAATAATCCAACACATTTACACGTATCACGCACATATTACACCCATATTACACACACCATATTACGCAGTTACGGAATAGTGGCACGTATTACACGTCTGCGCGCATATTGCTCACTTTTGAGAAATTAGAGCGAGAATACCCTTCTCCATTAAAATGCCCCAAATGCCAAAAAAAACAACGAACACCCATAACCCCAACAATTTGCAGAAGCTATTAGGCTGGGCGGGGTCGTGGACGAAAATCTTGAGTTTGAGGGGCCGAGGGAAAGAGGTCATTTATCCGGTACAATCAAACCTTAGCAGCGGTCATTATGCCTTCTACCTTGAGAATTCCTTAAGCATCCTATTCTATCAAAACAAGTCCATACCTTTGCCTTATTGTCAGAGTTGAAGCCTGTGCTGGGTGATTCCTGCCGCTCCTTTTCCAAGGTGCTCCTTTTGCTCACCTTGCGTCAATGAGCTCACGGTACCTCCAATGGCTAGGGGTACTCTTCTTCCCCTCGACCCCAGGAGCCTTGAAGGGGGCCACACACAACCAGAGGAGCTAGCTCCACCGGTAGCCCTCAAAGGGCGAGGCTACCACTCCGTATCTTTGGATTCCCCAGCTCCTACCGGGTAAACCGTTCGGTCTCTCGCACGCAATCGCCCCTCAATCCCTGACCCCAAAGAAAAAGCCCCCTTCTTTTTCCTTTCTTCCCTCCCTTTATCCCTCAAAGCCTAATCCCTCTTTGACTTTTCTCCCATTTCTTTTTAGTTTAATTAGTTTATGAAATCAAAAGATTGAATTTTTATTTTTTATTTATTTTTTATTTTTATTATTATTTTTTTTAAAATCAAAATTTTTTTTTTTTTTTTTTTTTTTTTTTTTTTTTTTTTTTTTTTTTTTTTTTTTTTTTTTACTTATTTATTTTATTTATTTCTCCCCTTTCCATGCTTAACTTATTGGTTTGCCTTGGTGGTATATAATAAATATACTTATTTGTATTTTCATCTTTTACTTTCTTTTTGTTTATTTTTTATATTTAAAAAAAAAAAAAAAAAAAAAAAAAAAAAAAATAAAAGAATTATTTATTTTTGGGTATCAAAGGGGAGATTTGGCCCAGTGAACCGATTATGGGGAAGGTAATTTATTTACTAAAGAATAAGGAGGATTCTGAGGGAGGGATGGCGATCACGGTAGAGTGGACTAGGCAATTATATGGGAGATGGACCTTTGGGAGATCAGGCGATGGAGAGCCAGTTTTTATTAAGTGAATTACGGATTAAGGAGGGAGATGAAGATACAGTTTGTTTTTCTCTTCTCTTTTTTTGTTTTTTGAAATTTCAAAAGTTAAGGCCACAGTGAAATCCCCAGTTTCTAGAGGTCTTAGGCTTAGGGGTTAGATTATAAGCTAGACAATAATTGGTTAGGAGTAATGCTTAAAGTTTTATACACAGTCTTTGAAGACTTGGGCTAATTAGGCTGACTCCATCAACCACCTTGCCGCGACGTGCCCTTCAGGACGAAATACGTGATCCAAGGGTGCCACACACATTTATTCATGTTTCATTTACGCAACGTGCCCTTCAAGATGCACCACGTGCTCCAAGGGGTGCCACTTTCGTAGGCCCAGGCCCGGTTGGTAGACCTCTACCACAGGTCAAAACTCCGTTAGGTGACCTAGTAGGAGACTAAGGGCTCTAAGAATAAGGCCCCCCGCCTTGTGCGCCTTAGAATCATGGTGGCGGTGTGGCGGTCGGCCTACGACGCCGTGGGTCCCTCTCGAACTAGGTAATGCGTTAACCTATGGTTGAATACGAAGAAGTGCTAGCGGCGAAGCGGTGTACAGCATCCGCCCTCTCCTCAACCTCTACGCAATTGTGTGCTTGGCCTTACTCCCGCGCTGGCGGTCAAATTGACGAAGCTATCGTCGGCTGCATCACTGGCCAATGTGTGAGGAATGTCTTCATCAAATCATCACATCAAATCAACATCATAATGACGAATCGTAAGAAAGCACACTCCGACTCGGTCGGAGGTCCAAGAGTCTGAGAATGCCTCCGCATCCTCAAGGTCCTAAAACACACTTGCACCTCAATAAACCCGAGTCAATATCACCTGTCTACATGAATAGTAAAACATCATATCATCGTCAATCACATCATAATCAAATATATATATAGGTCCAGCATCAAAGGGGTCGGATCACTTGCGAGCAAGTGTCCTCAAAATAAATTGATACTCGATCTCCAGATCACTTGCGAGCAAGTGTCCTCAAAGAATAAGTGTCCTCAGTGCGCCAGAGCGGGATGTTACATATGTAATAATTTGAACATGTCTATTGTAAGAAGACTTACGAGAAGGTTCCACCTCTAGAATGTTAATCCTATAGAATGTTCTCTAGAAGGTAGAAATAATATAAATAGTGGTAGAAGAATGAAAATTGTTTGTCTTATGAATTCATTTTGTAATTGAGATTTTATATATCAGAGGTTTTCCTCTTGAAGAGGCAAGTGAAATTTTCT
This sequence comes from Picea sitchensis, assembly GCA_010110895.2. Classification (NCBI taxonomy): domain Eukaryota; kingdom Viridiplantae; phylum Streptophyta; class Pinopsida; order Pinales; family Pinaceae; genus Picea; species Picea sitchensis. Next base: position 4,618 of record SNQJ01S0049593.1, read on the forward strand.
CTTAATATAACAAAGGTCTCATTTCTATATCAACTATGTCTTTGTGCTTACTATTTTGTTATTTATGTTAACTATTGTGAAAATTCATATTTGTACTCTCCATATTTCCTTATAGGTGGTATCAGAGCACTTTCCTCTATAGAATTTTAGAAATTTTCTTTTTCAGGATAGAGATATGTGTTTACATATTTAAAGTATAGCGATATATCATTTGGTTGGTAAAATTGTGGTTGGGGAAGACTACAAACAAAAAATAGACCTGCTTTCATGTGGTTGCTCAAAACACATAATTTCACCTAGTTGGAAACATGTCTAACACTTGGTAGTACCCCTTTGAGTAGTATTGCATTAGACAACACTTGTACATGACCGTTCAATCCCACGTACCCTCATGCATATAGGCAGTCCCATAGGTCTCTTGAAGCTAGTTGTAGATCAACCAATTGACTACTTGGCTGCTATAGTGGCATTGAGAACAACACTTAGGAAGACTACTCTGACGTACTTAGGTAATTAGGTAGTATGGATTATGGTACGGTCTATCCTCCTTATTTAGAGCCTTAAGATATTAGTTCAAGTATTACTATTGGACCTTACCAGTATATCAGAGAGCTATAGCACATGAAAATCCCTTGTCTGTAGAAACCATGATAACCCTAACACTTGCTACCAGAATAGAACAAAATAACAATAGGAAAAAAAAAAAAATACAGAGTGGAAATTTTTCACATCCACTAGTGTAGAAATGCTTCATGTATTCTTGTTGTGAAATTCCTACACATTTTTAACTATTAAGAATTTGGGCATTCTTTCTCTACAATATTATTCAAATAGGAGTATAAATCAACATGAGTAATAATACAAAAGAATAAATAAATAGTGACCCAATGATACCCTTGTTTTGGATATATCCCATTGGATTCATCTCTTTGCATTGATCGTAGTGATACCACTCTCTCACGATCCTTTTTTTTAATGGACCCACCCACCCTCTTTGACTCCCTTATTTGGGACCTTTCCCACTATATTCCTCTCTTCACACTCATTGCATTGATCCCACTCTCTCATAATCTCTTTCGTAAGCACCCACCCACCCTACTCCTTCCCACTTCTCTCCCAAATAACCCACACCTTCAACCAAGACTTTGACACCCACATTGTTGCCTTGGATATATCCCACGAGCATATTGTAACATCTCACTCTTGTGTGCACTGAGCGAACTTATTCTTGAGGACACTTGCTTGCAAGTGATCTGGGTTATTATATCTATTGGTCGTTTTGATTATGATTATGAGATATTATGGATTTGATGATATTTTATTTGGTTGTATTTACATAGACAAGTGCTATTGATTGGGTTCTCATGAGCGTGCAAGACTTTGGACCTCGAGGATGCAGAGGCATCAATGAAACCCCTTGGACTCCAGATAGAGTCAGGGAGTGGACTTTTGGGTTTGAATGTTGTTGATGTGACATATGTACATGTGATTAGATGTTATGATGATTGATTATTATTGCTGACATGATTCTCTGATGGATGCAGGATGACGATAGCTTGCTGACTAGACTCACATAAGGAGTAGAGGGGTCACGCACGACAACCAGAGACATTGAGGGAGAGGTGTGGCAACAACCTTACCACAACCTACTAGAACTCCCACCGTGGCTCGAACTGTAGGTTAACAATTACCTAGCTTGAGAAGACCCATGATGTCATGAGGGTAGACTGTGACAGTTTCTCCCAATGATTCTAAGGAGCACGTAATAAGGCAGGGGCCTTATTCCTTAGAGGCCCTTAGTCTCCCACAAGATCACCTGGCGGAGTATTGACTCCAGGGGTTTGACGTCTACCAAGTTAGTCAAGAGGCGAGTGACACCCTTGGAGCACGTAGTGCGTCTTGAAGGGAACATCGCACAAAGAAAATAGAAAGAGGCGAGTGGCACCCTTGGAGAACATAGTGCATCTTGAAGGGAACCTCACACAAGGAAAGCATAAAGAGGCGAGTGGCACCCTTGGAGCACGTAGTGCATCCTAAAGGGCACGTCGTGATTTTAACTGGTAAGTGAATAAACCTAGTGCCTAGAAAACTATGCCTCCTTAGGACCTAGTTGGCCTTAAAATGAATGATATGTTAAGTAAAGTTAAAAACTATTTTTTCCCTTAAAAATGTCGCACAACCTAGTGAATTTAAAACCTAAGTCTAAGCAGAACCTCTGAACAAAAATAATTAGACATATAACAAGAAGGGGGTAAAGAAATTCAAACTTTAATTATTAAAGTAAAAATTATAATGAAGGATTAATTTTTAAAAAAGGGGTAATAGTTATTTTATCTACTTTTGCTAATTGAATTTTTAGTTAAAAAGAAAAGAGGGTAAATGGTTGCTTTTATCTACATTTGCGATTTACTAGCCTTTACACAACATTTTCACCATGAATTTCTGGGTGATTTAACCTAGTGTTTACACAACGTTTTCATCTGGATTTTTACCACGTTTTTACCCAGCAATATCTTTACTAGACAACATTTATTGTTGACAGCGATTTACCAGTTTATAGTGATTTTATTTTATAGATTTTATTTGCATTCCATTTACCTCTGCACTTAAACAACTTTACTCTGCATTCATTGTATTTATGTGTTCAATGTATATGTTGTGTTCCATTTATCTCTACACATAAACAACTTATCTCTGCGTTCAATGGATATCTGCATTCATTTTATCTCTGTGTTCAATTATTTTTGCACTTAAACAAACCCATAAATTCAACTCTATGACTTCCTTTTAAATAGATAGCGATATATTGTTAATCCCTTTTTAAATAGACAACATTATCATATTCAACTCTGTGACTATTTAATAGATAGTGATATATTAATGGACAACACATCGTTGCTAGACAACCAGTTATTAAAAGATAGCGATAACATTGATAGAACGTGATATCACTACAGACAACAATTTGTGTACAAGAAACATTTTTACACAACATGATCCGTGCTCTGGTAAAGTCATTCTCAAGATTGTTTTAGAGTTAACGCGAAATCCTATTTTTTCACATGAGGAGTTTGAGTTTACTGTGGAAACGTTTTCTTGTCATCCGACCTTTTGTCAGTTCTTTATTTTTATAACAGTTTGGTATTTGCATGCATCATTTCTTTATATCAACGTTTTAATTCCTATGTCAGTCTTGTAATTACGTGTATCAATCCTGTAATTATATCCATTTTTATATAAACATTTAATTGCGTGTATTTTTCCTTATATGCCAATGTATCTCTTTTTCGTACCAACTTTTAAAAGGTATAATGTGATATTTCATCACACATTCATTTATCCTTTTCACATTTGAAAAAGTTTAACTTTATTTATAAAACTAAAATTACATAGTACACATGTTGATAAGTGTTCACCAAAGTTGATGAACATATTGTGAGATATGATCATTGAGTTCTTCAATTATTTTCTAGAGTTTCATTATGAGATGCAAGTTTTCCTTTGACCTATCATTAGTTGTCTAACTGTTTTCTCTATATATAACTCTTTTCTCTCTCTCTCTCTCTATATATATATGGCTAAGAAAACACCCAAATATTACTTCCACTATATAGAGAATTAAAATAGAAAATCCCTGCACATGAATTTTATAGATATTACTCAAATTATCTATGTTTTATAGTGTGGGAGACTTTGTTGATAAAAAGTGCCTCTTAAGAAAGAAAGAAATCCGTTGGCTAGTTGCGCAATTTAATTAATGGATGATGTCGCCTTGCGTCTTTTTTACTTGTGATTGGGTGTCGGTGTATAGTCTTCATGTTTTTGACAGTTAATTCGGTCTCCTAGAGCATTGAATTTTTCTTGGGTTAAAGGGTTAGATGTCGTTTGCGCTTGGGATTATTGTGCGCTCGTCACACCGACAACATGAATCCTTAATTTGGAATCATTGAGTGCATTGATCGATAGCGCATACGAAACATGGATTAGGGTCATGCGCCTTCCGATGTGGATGTTGTTGTTTGTTTTTGAGGTTGTACCTATTGTAACATTTAATAGCGATCTCTCGTTCGCCGGGAGGGTTCTAGCTACTTACCGTGGAAGTTGTTGTGTTGGACTGATTGATGTTGCTTATGTGTCCTGGAGGTCCTATCCTTGCAGGGTAGGACGGGGAGGTAGTCATTTTGATGGTCTACTTGATTTTCGTATGTTACATCCTGTGGTGTGAACGCTAGTCTGTCAGGTCGTTGTGATGTCTGTTGCCTAGATTGCTTGCATTGTGTTCATCATCGAGTTGTGTTGCTTGACTGTAGTTGTTGTTAACTTCCTGCTAAAAAAAAAGAAAACAATTGCACTTTTTTTGCATTGCATGTTGTCGTAATGACGGGGGCATTACATATGACATCAGAGTAGGTTCAACCCTGTTACTATGGATCTCCATGCTTTCCACTGCAGTAAACCCTTGAGTAATATCCTAGCGCTAATTAAAACTTTAACGTGTCCATGCGGTGATCTCTATTAGAGGATGCCACATAGGTTCCCAACGTGGTGCCATGGAAGGAGGTGCAATGCCCCCAGAGGTGCCCATTCCCTCAGAATCTAACCCCCAAGGGGAAGAACAAGTCCTTGGGTTGGATTTGATTGTTGTAAGGGATGATGATGGTCTGACAAGGTCCTTCCAGAGATTGTCAGAGGCCTTGATTCACCATCTCTACTGAGATGAGGCGAGGGTGCCTATACCCCTCTGGATCCACAGTGTGCCCTAACTAGTACCTTTAGCTTCACCGAGAACTCGAGAGGGATAATTTCTCAAGTCCATGAGTTCCATGGACGGCTTAGTTGTTGAGGCATGGCTATAGAGCTTGGCGATGTGCTTAATGCTTCATGATTACAACCTCCAGCATGAAGGTCTATAGGGAAGTCTTTAAACTGAAAGGGGATCGCTCTTCTATGGTGGAAGACGCTCCTACTATAATTGAACATTGCAGTCAAAGACGTGTCATGGGAAATGTTCGAGGAACAGTTTTGGGAGAGGTATCTTCTGAAGAATTCATTAAGCGTCAGCTCAATGAGTACAATTCCTTGTGACAGGGAGGCCGCATGGTGCCCGAGTACGAGGCCCATTTTATGGAGCTTCTTCGGTATGCTCTGCACCTATATACAGAGAAAATTAAGGTCAACAGGTTTGTGTTTGGCCTTAATGTATGTATTCATGCAAAGGTTAGGATTATGATGCCTCAAAACTTACATGATGTTGACCAGAAGGCCCTCATAGTGGAGGAGGATATTATCAATGGGGGTCGGAGTAGGACTCCAGTGAGACCAGTGCCTTAACAACGGACTCCTTACCAAGGACCACATCACCAGCAGCAACATCGACTGCAATAGTAGCAGTTTAGGACTATTCAGTAGAACAGACCAGGATTCCAGGCTGGTGGGTCGTCAGCTTCTACTTCGGGTACCTAGGGTACTGGACTGAATAAAGGGTGTTGGATGTGTGGGGAGTGACATTACCATCGCGACTACCCAGTGGAGAGGACTAGAGCATCTGGATCAGCTAGACCCGCTACCGTGGGAGATTTGGGCAAGGCCCATCAGATTCATGCAGCGGTGAATAACCGCCAGGAAGAGCACGAGTCGACTATGCTCGAGACGTCAGGTACCATCACTGACTAGACCCTTAGTATGTTTATAGATGCCGGTGCTACAAAGAGTTTTATTTCTGGGGCAACACTAAAGAGAATTAAGGTAAAGGCAGTCAAACAGGATGAGCTTCTCTTTGTAGAAATGGCTTCTGGAGCCAAACAAAAGGTTGGTGGGAAGGTTACGGGTTGTATCCTTAACCTGGGAGAGTTTGTCACTAGGGCCAACCTATACGTCACGATGGACTGGTTGGAATCGCATGAGGCGTTACTCAACTATAAGACAAAATGGTTAATCTTGGTCGATGATGAGGGACAGAGACGCGTGATTGTAGGTTGGAACCAGGGATTTTCTCTGAGGTTCATCTCTTTCTTACAGCTACACAAGAGCATGTGCAAGGGGTGTAAGCTTTATGTGATCCTTGCGTTAAATGAGAAGGGAGTAGCGAAAGGTCTAGAACACCTTCTGGTGGTGAGAGAGTTTGTAGACGTATTCTCGGAGGAGTTACTCAGGATGCCTCTGGAGAGGGAATTGGATTTTAAAATAGACCTAAAACTGGGGACTAAAGCGATAACAAGAACACCTTATCGAATGTTGACCTCAGAGTTACAAGAGTTGAAAATGCAGCTGAAGGAGTTCTAGACGTGAAACTTACATCCAAGTGTGTCATCGTGGGGTGCGCCTTTTATCTTCATACAGAAGAAGAATGGGTGGTGGAGACTTTGCATTGACTATAATCAATTAAACAAGGCAACGATCAAGAATCAATATATGTTGCCAAGGATTGATTATCTGTTTGATGAAATGAAGGGTGTGATGGTGTTTTCAAAGATCGACTTGAGATCAGGGTATCACTAGTTACGAATCAAGGAGCAAGACATCCCTAAGACTTCCTTTAAGATGAGGTTTGGACATTACAAGTTGAGTGTTTTACCTTCTGGACTGACAAATTCCCCTAGGGTATTTATGAGTTTGATGAATGGGGTGTTCCGTGAATACTTGGACAAGTTCGTCCAAGTATTCATTGAATATATTTTGATTTACTCTCGGATGTTGGAGGAGCATGACGAGCACTTGTTCTTGGTACTACAGTGTCTGCGAGAGAACCAATTGTATGGGAAATTGTCTAAATGCTCATTTTATGAATCAAAGATTCACCACTTAGGGCATGTCAACTCTGATGAAGGTATCATTGTGGATTCAAAAAAGGTTGAGGCTATTATAGAATGGCATGCACCGACGAATTTCCTAGAAGTGTGTAGCTTCATGGGCTTAGAGGGATACTATTTATAGTTCGTCGAGGTTTTTTCAAAGATACCAAATCTGATTACAAAATTGCGGAAGAAGAACAAGAATTTTGTTTGGACCGAGAAATGCACAGAATCATTTCGAAGGCTCAAGGAGTTGTTGACGACAACACCAATACTAAAGGTCCCTCACATGGACATGGACTTCTTGGTATTCACTGACACATCCAAGGAAGGATTAGGTGGAGTATTGATTCAAGACGGTCGAGTGATCACTTACATCTCGAGAAAGTTGAGAAGGCACGAGGAGAACTATGCGACGCATGATTTAGAGTTGTTAGCCATTGTATATGCCTTGATATTTTGTAGACATTACCCAATTGGATGAAAATTCGAACTAAAAATGGACCACTGTGGTCTACAACACATCTTTATGCAAAGAAACTTGAACACGCGTCAACGACGTTGGTCAGAATTTCTTACCGAGTATGATTTCAATATTACGTACATAAATGGAACAATGAACAAAGTGGTAGATGCATTGAGTCAGAGACGATGCATATTTTTGGTGATGCCTCTTGAGACAAATCTACGTGAAAAAATTCTAATCTTACAGTTGTTACACATCAAAATTACTCACTTCGATAGTGTCGCAAGATTCATCATTACAAGTGTCACAAGTGTCGCATTTTGGTCACAAGTGTCAGAAAAAGCATACTGCCATAATTCCTATGTCATGCTTATAAAGACATCGGAAGGACACTTGAAACACCTCAAACATTTGATTTGGAAGAATAGGAATGGGTTAACAGGGTTATGAACCTCTTTCCGTTTGAAAGAACCACTAAAAATTGAGTTTCAGAGGAGAACGCTCCCCTATACCACTGTCAGGAGTGATGGTGCCCCCCTATACATTCTCAGGGAGCGTTATAATGCTCTGTCTGCCCTTTTTGAGGAGCGTTTCTACTGTTAGGAGTGTTGGTGCCCCCATATGCATTGTTAGGGAGCGTTATAGCGCTCTGATGCCCCTTTTGGGGGAGCGCTACCTATTCTAGGTAAAAATTGGTTTGTTGAAAAGAACGAGGGAAATATTCTCTCAATATATGAAGGCAGTTGGATTCAAATCCTTGGTCAAGCCATGATATTAGGGAGGATCCATAACTGAAGGAGGAAAATCTTCAACTTACCCCAAGGATATCTCAAGTGGTTGGGCCTCTCTAAACCTATATAAGCAGGCCCTCTCATGGTGAAAAGGGGGAGAAAGTATTGTGAAGCATCTAACCTATGATCTCATGAAGAAGATGTCTTTTAGAACATTAGCATTCAGTGTGTGGAATGTTTGAGCAAGGGTTCGGATGAGGAAGAATTGACGAAGCTGCTACACTTGCATCTATGGCTGTAAGCCTTATTCATTGTTGTTCTCATTAATATAATATGCTTGGCCTGTTTCTTTCAATTCTGTGTTTTATCTCACATGAATTCGTCTCTAATAGATAGGTCTATTTCGAACTAATCTTAGTAGAGTAGGAAGTTGTTTGTACTTTTGTTTGTCTACATGGCTTATCGAGGAGTGCAAGATTGGAGCTCAACTCGGACCGTGTAGGGACAAACACTGATAAAAGGTACTTCTTTTCTCCTTCCTCCTCACACATTAGTTTATCTAGACCTAAAAGGAAGTCAGTGTCCATGATAATCATCTTTTGTCTTAAGAGTTAAGAGTATAGCTCTCAAGAGGAGATCTACCAGTATGTAGGGAGATTTTCCTTCAACAACAGTGCGATGATGACTGGTACGAAGAGGTCAAGGATTTTATTGGTCAAAACATAATGATGGTACCAAAATTTGAAGGATTTATTATGGAAAATGACAGATTATTGAGATTTAAAATTCAAATTTACGTACCTCCCAACGATGAGTTGAGGAGTTTGATCTTAAACTAGGCTCACAAAGCAGTGTACATGGATCATCCTGGAGTCACAAAGATGAGGGTAGACCTTAAACCCTTATTATTCTGCAAAGGAATCAAGGAAGACATAGTCAACTACGTGGCCAAATGTATAGAATTTCAGTAGGTGAAGGTTGAGCATAGACATCTGGAAAGACTACTACATCGACACGCTATTTTAAAATCAAAATGGGAGGTCATTTCAATGGATTTCATTGTTGGATTGCCACTGACGCCAAGGAGACATGACTAGATTTTTGTGGTAGTCGACACTTTGATGAAGAGTGCTCATTTTATTCCTGTGCGTATGATGTATCAGGCACTTGACATAGCTAGAGTTTTCATCAGTGAGATTGTGAGGTTGCATGGAGTGCCTAAGAGGATTATATCTGATAGAGGATCGGTGTTTACAAGATGATTTTGGACTAGTTTCCAAGAGTCCTTAGGAACCCAACTTAACTTTAGTACCTCATATCACCTAGAGACATACGAGAAAAATGAACGAACAAACTAAATCTTGGAGGATATGTTGCGTATGTACATTATGAACCAACAAAAGCATTGGGAAGAATTCTTGCCACTGGTAGATTTTGCGTACAACAACAATTATCAAAGCACCATTAAGATGGAGGCTTTCGAGTTTCTTTACAGGCGACCATGTCAGACGCCTTTGAATTGGGACTGGCTTGAGGATACGGTCATGGTGGGACCAGAAGCAATCCAAGAAATGGAATATCAAATGTAAACTATAAGACAAAGGATCAAGGAATAGTAGGATCAACATAAGAGTTATGTCGATGCGCATTGTGTCGATCGTAGCTATGAAGTTGTTGATCGTAGTTATGAAGTTGGCGATCGAGTATTCTTGCGGGTGAAACTGCATAAGAGTTCGATCAAGCATGGAAATGGTGCTAAACTCTCTCCTAGGTTCACGGGACCTTTCTAGATTGTGGAAAAGAAGGGTCCCCTCGCCTATCGACTAGCCTTGGTTGATTCTTTGAGATGTATGCATGATGTTTTCACGTATCTATTTTGAGACATTATATTAGTGATCCTACACATGTTATTGACATGAGTTCCTTGCAGGTATATGACAAGGGTTCACTCTCGGCTGAGCCAATCCACATCCTGGAACATCGCATTCGACAACTACGATGTCGAACAATAGATTAGGTCAAGGTCCACTGGGACAACTATAGTATGCACTCGATGACTTGGGACAACACATATGATATGAGCTAGTAGTTTCCATTTTTGTTTTATAGATAGACTTATGATATTGAGATACACTTTATTTAGGCACCTATATACTATGAAACTTTGGGCTGAAGTTTAAACGGAGAGGGGGTGTATGTAACATCCCTCTCTTGCGTGCACTGAGCAAACTTATTCTTGAGGACACTTGCTTGTAAGTGATCTAGCTTATTATATCTATTGGTCATTTTGATTATGATTATGAGATATTATGGATTTGATGATATGTTATTTGGTTCTATTTATATAGACAAGTGTTATTGACTGGGTTCTCGTGAGTGTGCAATACTTTGCACCTCAAAGATGCAGAGGCATCAATGAAACCCCTTGGACTCTGGATCGAGTTAGGGAGCGGACTATTGGGTTTGAATGTTTTTTATGTGACATATGTACATGCGATTAGATGTTATGATTATTGATTATTATTGTTGACATGATTCTCTGATGGATGCAGGATGACGATAGCTTGCTGACTAGACTCACATAAGGAGTAGAGGGGTCATGCATGACAACCAAAGATATTGAGGGAGAGGTGTGGCAACATCCCTCCCACAACCTACTAGCACTCATGTCGTGGATCGAGCTGTAGCTTAATGATTACCTAGTTTGAGAAGACCCACAATGCCATGAGGGTAGACTGTGACAGTCACTCATGATGCTTCCAAGGGGATCGAAATAAGGTAGGGGCCTTATCCCTTAGAGTTCCTTAGTCTCCCACAAGATCGCCCAGTGGAGTATTGACTCCATGGGTTTGACGTCTACCAAGTCAGTCAAGAGGTGAGTGGCACCCTTGGAGCATGTAGTGCATCTTGAAGGGCATGTCGTGAAAAAAAAACATAAAGAGGCGAGTGGCACCCTTGGAGCACGTAGAGTGTCTTGAAGCGAACATCACACAAGGAAAACTGAAAGAGGTGAGTGACACCCTTGGAGCACGTAGTTCTTCCTGAAGGGCACGTCACAATTTTAACTGGTAAGTGAATAAACCTAGTGCCTAGAAAACTATGCCTCCTTAGGACCTAGTCGGCCTTAAAATGAATGATATGTTAAGTAAAGTTAAAAACAATTTTTTACCTTAAACATGTCGCCCAACCTAGTGAATTTAAAACCTAGGTCTAAGAAGAACCTCTGAAAAAAAATAATTAGACATATAACAAGAAGGGGGTAAATAAATTCAAACTTTAATTATTAAAGTAAAAATTATAATGAAGGATTAAATTTAAAAAAAGGGGTAATGGTTGTTTTATCTACTTTTGCTAATTTAATTTTTAGTTAAAAAGAAAAGAGGGTAAATGGTTGTTTTTATCTTCATTTACTAAATTAATTTTTAGTTAAAAATAAATAGGGTAAATTGTTATTGTATCTACACTTGATAAATTGATTTTTTTTAGTTAAAAAAGAAAAAGGGGGAAACTTAAAATAAATAGGAAACTTAAGGAAAAAGGGAAGTGTAAACAAAAGGGGAAACATAAAGAAAAAGCTGAATGTTTAACTTAGTAAGGAATCTTGTCTTTGGGACTTTCTATTTATGAACTCAACTTGTATTTAAGTAAGGCGTAAGTCATTTAAGAATTGTAAATGGAATATTGGGACACCAAAGAGCGTTTTTAGGAATGCTCTTAGTGGGTGAGGGAAATAGGAATATTTAATTAATTAATAAAATTAATTTTCTGGTGCAACTAGGGGATTGAGAGACATGTGTACATGGGAGATTTCTCAAAATAAATTTAATGAAAAAGGAATTTAATCAGAATATGGGAAACTAATTACTTGAAAACTCTATAAAAATTAAGGAGGAGGAGGAGTATGGATCTCATCTTTTTGCGTAATGTTACGCTGCTAAAATTTTATCTTGACTGGACTTTCTCTTGTGAGAGTTGGGATACCCATCTTGGGTAACGAGTGGTATCTCAAGATTGCGAGGCAAGATGGGTGCTATCATTCTCTGGTATTGTGTGTGTGGCCCCTTTGCGGTGCGAGGGGCTCAGGGGGAAGAATATTACCCCTAGCGTTGGCTGGGAGGTACCGGTGAGGTCAAATTGGTTGGCAAGTGGGAGCTGGATGGAGCGCCCGTGGGACAATGACTTTAGATCTTTCACATTTGGCTATGGTACGGATGTGTATATTTGTATTGAATGGTAGTTTAAATATTGTTCATGCGCCTTCAGTAATGTACTTCTATTGTGTTAAGTTTTATGTTTAATAAACATAACACTATCTAGAGATTTCATTTTATCTTTCAACAACTTGTCTTGATGAGCCCATCGTTTTATGATCATAGGACCTAAATTCATCCCAGCCTTATGCTCATTGTATTTTGAATTGATTTCCCATGGCGAACCCAAACTCTGGTTGCAATGACTTATCTGTGTTTTTATTTATTGATTTAATACGAAGAAAAATTGTGTTTTTATCTTATGTCCCTTATCTTTAAGTTATTAGTTTGTGCCTGAGCAGTCGGCCAAGAGAAGAATCAACGATCGTCACTCCGACATTTAAATACTTAGATTCAAATGCCCTACTTTCCTGTCCATATATAATAAGTGAAGGACAATTTTTTTCCCAACTATCTATCCCTTACTTATCTCTTCGTTTTTCTCTTATGATTAATCTATGATCTCTGCGTTTTTCTTTTATGCATAATCCCTGCATCCTTCCCAGAATTTTATCTTTGTGTTTGACTGATTCAATGTTGAATGTTTAATCCCGTGCTTTCCTTGTGAATTATTATCTCTACAGTTTCCTTGTCAATGATTATCTCTACGCTTTCTTTGTGAATGATTACCATTGTGATTTTAGACAATGATTCCTTTTTAAATGTTAAAAAAAGGATTTTAATTGTTGATCTGTATTTTCACATTAGTTTAAAAGGTTTGTTAAGAATCTTACGTGTTTGATATCTTTAGTCTTTCTACGTTGACATTTCATGGGTGCATTCTTTATATATTCTGCACAAAGTTATGTATGTCAATCTTAGATATTTTTATATAATTTTTATATAATTTTTATGAAAATTTAATAGCATTCTTTATAAATTTTGTATGACCATCGTTGGCATACATCTCTGATAAATCGTTTTTATTCTTCCCAGCGAATCTGGGTGACTCATACGCAACATTTATCCGTTCTTCTTTCAAAAAATTTGAATTACCAACTGCGATTTACCATGGGCGTTTTTACCCAACCTTTACTCAGCCTTCACATCACGAAATTCAGGGTGATTTACCAGCCTTTACACAACATATTCACCATGAATTTCTGGGCGATTTCACCCAGTGTTTACACAACCTTTTCATCTAGATTTTTACCCCATTTTTACCCATCAATATCTTTACTAAACATCATTTACTGTTCACAGGGATTTACCAGTTTATAGCGATTTTATTTTATAGATTTTATCTTCGTTCCATTTACATTTGCACTTATACAACTTAACTCTACGTTCATTGTATCTATGTGTTCAATGTATATGTTGTGTTCCATTTATCTATGCACGTAAACAACCTATCTCTACATTCAATGGATATCTACGTTCATTTTATCTCTGTGTTCAATTATTTTTGCACTTAAACAAACCCATTAATTTAACTCTGCGACTTCCTTTTAAATAGATAGTGATATATTGTTAATCCATTTTTAAATAGACAACATTATCATATTTAACTCTACGACTATTTAATAGATAACGATATATTAATGGACAACACATCATTGCTAGACATCCAGTTATTAAAAGACAACGATAACATTGATAGACCATGATATCACTACAAATACAGGGAACGTTTTTACATAGCATGATCTGTGCTCTGGTAAAGTAATTCTCGGGATTGTTTTAGAGTTAACGTGGAATCCTATTTTTTCACATGAGCACTCTGAGTTTACCATGGAAACGTTTTCTTGTCAATCGACCTTCTGTCAATTCTGTCAGTTCTTTATTGCTATAACAGTTTGGTATTTGCATACATCATTTCTTTATATGAACGTTTTAATTTCTATGTCAGTCCTGTAATTGCGTGTATTAGTCCTGTAATTATATATGTTTTTATATCAACGTTTAATTGCGTGTATTTTTCCTTATATGCCAATGTATATCTTTTTCATACCAGCTTTTAAAAGTTGTAATGTGATATTTGATTACACATTCATTTTTCTTTTTCACATTTAAAAAAATTTAACTTTATTTATAAAACTAAAATTACATAGTACAGATGTTGATAAGTGTTCACCAAAGTTGATGAACATATTGTGAGATATGACCATTGAGTTCTTGAATTATTTTCTAGAGTTTCATTATGAGATGCAAGTTTTCCTTTGACCTATAATTAGTTGTCTAACTCTCTTCTCTATATATAAATTGTTTCTCTCTATATATATATGATTAAGAAAAGACCCAAATATATATATTTTTTTGTTTGTTAGTTTGTCCGTGACATGTGGGACTAACCTGTGGCTAATAAATCGTGACTCAGGGGCATCTAAGCTGTCAAAATCACCTAGGGATCGCACCCATCCTGAGCCACACGAACCCTTAACATGGCTGGATTTTTTGTCCCCACAGGTTTCGAACCGGTGACTTTAACATCACAGAGCACCTTAATAGCCCACTCCGTCACCGACTGCCCTACACCTCAGGGAATTTAAAAATTTGAAGGACATGGGGGTGGGAATTGTTCCACTTATGTGTGCACTGGTCATGATACCATTTGATATAGTATCTCTGGGTGCAACCACACGTTCGACCACTACCTCAAGGTGTCCCCATGGCTCAAGGTAAATCCCTCACGAGAATTGAACCTTGCCCAATGGTGAAAAACTCCTCGCTTTCCACCATTGGATCCAACACCTTTGGGCACCAGAATATTACTTCCACTGTATAGAGAATTAAAATAGAAAATCCTTGCACACGAATTTTATAGATATTACTCAAATATCATTGTTTTACAGTGTGGGAAACCTAACTTAGGGTTATTGGCCTTCTGATGTGGATGTTGTTGTTTGTTTTTGAGGTTGTACATGTTGTAACATTTAATAATGATCTCTCATTCGCCGGGAGGTTTCTAGCTACTTACCATGGAAGTTGTTGTGTTGAATTGATTGATGTTGCTTATGTGTCCTTGAGGTCCTAACCCTACAGGGTAGGACGGGAGGGTAGTCATTTTGATGGTCTACTTTATTTTCATATGTTACATACGGCGCGTGTGCACGCTAGTATGTCAGTTCGTTGTGATGCCTATTTCCTAGATTGTGTGCATCATGTTCATCATCGAGTTGCAGTTCTTGACTATGGTCGTTGTTACCTTCCTGCTAAAAAAAAAAAAATCACTTGTTTTGCGTCACATGTTGTCGTAACGAAGGGGGAGTTACATATGGTATCAGAGCGGGTTCAACCCTACGACTGTGGATCACCATTCTTTCCACTGCACTAAACCCTTGAGTAATAACATAGCTCTAATTAAAAATTTAACGTGTCCATGCGGTGATCTCGATTAGAGGACGCCATAGAGGTTCGCAACGTGGTGCCATGGAAGGAGGTGCGACACCCCCAGAGGTGCCCATGCCCTTAGAGTCTAACCCCCAAGGGGAAGAACATGTCCTTGGGCTAGATTTGATTGTTCTAAGGGATGACGATGGTCTGACAAGGTCCTTCCAGATATTTTCAAAGGCCTTGATTCACCATCTGTACTAAGATGAGGCTAGGGTGCCTGTACCCCTACGGGTCCACAACATTCCCCAACCAGTACCTTTAGATTCACTGAGAACTTCAGAGGGATAAGTTCTCAAGTCCACGAGTGTCACAGATGGCTCAGCCTTCGAGGAATGGATGGAGAGGTTGGCCATGTGCTTCATGCTTCATGATTACGACCTCTCTCATGAAGGTCCACAGGCTGGTCTTTATATTGAAAGGGGAGCTCTATTCTATGGTGGAAGATGCTCTTGCCACAATTGAACATGGAAGTTGAATATGTGTTATGGGAATTGTTTGAGGAATGGTTCCGAGAGAGGTATATTCTATGGAATTCATTGAGCATCAGCTCAATGAGTTCAATGCCTTGCGACAGGGAGGTCGCACAGTACCTGAGTACGAGGCCCATTTTATGGAGCTTCTTCGGTATGCTCTGCACTTGAATACCAAGAAACTTAAGGTCAAAAAGTTTGTGTTTGGACTTAATGTTAGCATTCGTTCAAAGGCTAGGATTATGATGCGTCAAACCTTCCATGATGTTGACCAGAAGGCCCTCATAGTGGAGGAGGAACTTATAAACAGGGGTCAAAGCAGGAGTCGAGTGAGACCAGTGCCTCAGCAACAGAATCCTTACCGAGGACCACAACACCAATAGCAACGTCGACCGCAACAACAAAAGCTTAGGCATGTTCCACAGAATAGACAAGGATTCCATTCTGGTGGACCGTCATCTTCTACTTCAGGTACCGTGGGTACTCGACCGAAGAAAGGTTGTTGGACGTGTCGGGAGCCACATTACCAGCACGACTTCCCAGTGGAGAGAACTAGAGCATCTGGATAATCCGGACCCACTACCGTGTGATATTTGGGCAAGGCCCATCTGATTCATGCAGTGGTGAATAACCACTAGGGAGAGCACCAGTCAAATGTGCTCGAGACATCAGGTACTGTTGTTGACCAGACCCTTATTATTTTTATAGATCCCGGTGCTACAAAGAGTTTCATTTCTAGGGCATCGTTAAAGGGAATTAAGGTAAAGGTAGTCGAGAAAGATGAGCTTAGCTTTGTAGAAATGGTTTCGTGAGACAAAAATAAGGGTGGTGGGAAGGTTACAAGCTATATCCTTAACCTGGGAGAGTTTGTCACTAGGGCCAACCTATACGTCACGATATTAGGATATTATGACATTGCGATCGGTATGGAATGTTTGGAATCACATGAGGTGATACTAAACTATAAGAAAAAATGGTTAAGCTTGGTCAATAGTGAGGGATAGATATGCGTGATTGTAGGTCAGAACCAAGGAGTTTCCATGAGGTTCATCTCTTCCTTACAGCTACGGAAGATCATGCACAAGGGGTGTAATCATTATGCGATCCTTACGTTAAATGATAAGGCATTAACATAAGGTCTAGAACACCTTCCAGTGGTGAGAGAGTTTGCAGACATCTTCCCCGAGGAGTTACCTGGGATGCCTCTGGAGAGGTAATTGGATTTTACCATAGACCTAAAACTGGGGACTAAACCGATAGAAGGAACGACTTATCAGATGTTGAGCTCAAAGTTACAGGAGTTGAAAATGCAACTAAAGGAGTTGTTGGACCTGGGACTTATGTCCAAGTGTATCACCTTGGGGTGAGCCTTTTATGTTCATATGGAAGAAGGATAGATGGTGGAGACTCTGCATTGAATATCATCAATTGAACAAAGGAACGATCAATAATCAATATTCGTTTCCCAGGATTGATGATTTGTTTTATTAGATGAAGGGTGCCACGGTGTTTTCAAAGATCGAATTGAGATCAGGGTATCACAAGTTACGGATCAAGTAGGACGACATCCCTAAGACCGCCTTTAAGACGAGGTTTGGACATTACAAGTTTACTATTTTACCTTCTAGACTCACAAACACCCCTGGGGTATTTATGAGTTTTATGAATTGGGTGTTCCATGAATACTTGGACAAGTTCATCCAAGTATTCATTGATGATATTTTGATTTACTCTCGGACTTTGGAGGATCATGATGAGCACTTGCGCTTGGTACTATATTTTCTACAAGAGAACCAATTGTATGAGAAATTGTCTAAATGCTCATTTTATCAATCGAAGATTCACCACTTAGGGCATCTCATCTCTGACGAAGGTATCGTTGTAGATCCAACAAAGGTCGAGGCTATTATGGAATGGAATACACCGACGAATGTCCCATAAGTGTATAGCTTCATGGGTTTAGTGGGATACTATCAACGGTTCGTTGAGGGTTTTTCTAAGATAGAAAATATGATTACGGAATTGTAGAAGAAGAACCAAAAGTTTGTTTGGACCGATAAATGCATGGAGGAATTTTAGAGGCTCAAGGATATTTTGATAACAACACCAATATTAAAGGTCCTTGACATGGATGCAGACTTCTTGGTATGCACTGATGCATCCAAGGTTTAGGTGGAGTCTTGATGTAAGACAATCGAGTGATCACTTACATATCTAGAAAGTTGAGAAGGCATGAGGAGAAATATGCAATGCATGATTTAGAGTTGTTATCCATTATATATGCCTTGAGAGTTTGGGGACATTACCTGACTGGATGGAAATTCGAGCTAAAAATGGACCACTATGGTCTACAACACATCTTTACTTAAAGCAACTTGAATGCGCGACAATGGCATTACTCGGAATTTCTTAGTGAGTACGATTTCGAGATTACTTATATAAAGGGAACAATGAACAGAGTGGTGGATGCATTTAGTCAGAGACCATGCATCTTTTCGGTGATGTCTCTTTAGAAAAATCTATGTGAAAAAATTCTAATCTTACAACGCGACGATGACTGGTACAAAGAGGTCAAGGATTTTATCAGACAAAACACAATGATGGTGCCAGAATTTGAAGGATTTACTATGGACAATGATGGATTATTGAGATTTAAAATTTGAATTTACGTACTGCCCAATGACAAGTTGAGGATTTTGATCCTAATCAAGGCTCACAGAGAAGTGTACATGGCTCATCCTGTAGTCACGAAGATGAGGGCAGACCTTAAACCCTTATTCTTCTGGAAAGGAATGAAGGTAAACATAGTCAACTACGTGGCCATATGTTTAGAATGTCAAAAAGTGAAGCCTAAGCATAGACATCTGACAGGACTACTACAACCAAATGTTATTCTAGAATTGAAATGGGAGGTCATTTCAATGGATTTCATTGTTGGATTGCCACTGGCGACAAGGAGACATGACTCGATTTTTGTGGTAGTCGACACTCTGACGAAGAGTTCTCATATTATTCCTGTGTGTACGAAGTATCAGGCACCTGACATAGCTAGATTTTTCATCAATGAAATTGTGAGGTTGCATGGCATGCCTAAGAGTATTATATCTGATAGAGGATTGGTGTTTATAGGATGATTTTGGACTAGTTTCCAAGAGTCCTTGGGAACCCAACTTAACTTTAGTATCACATATCACCCAAAGACATATGGGAAGACCGAACGAACGAAAAAAATCTTGGAGGATATGTTGTGTATGTACGTTATGGTCCAACAAAATCATTGTGAAGAGTTCTTGCCACTGGTAGAGTTTGTGTATAACAACAATTATCAAAGCACCATTAAGATGGCGTCGTCCGAGTTTCTTTACGGGCGACTATGTCATATGCCTTTGAGTTGGGATTGTCTTGAGGATAGGGTCCTGGTGAGACCAGAAGTGATCCAAGAAATGGAAGATCAAAAGCAAACTATAAGAGAAATGATCAAGGAAGCACAGGATCAACAGAAGAGTTATGCCGATGTGCATTGTGTCGATCGTAGTGATGAAGTTGGCGATTGAGTATTCTTGTGGGTGAAACTGCATAAGAGTTCTATCAAGTTTGTAAAGGGTGATAAAATGTCCACTAGGTTCATGGTACCTTTCAAGATTGTGGAAAAGAAGGGGCTTGTGGCCTATCGACTAGCCTTGCTTGATTCTTTGAGGGGTATGCACGATGTTTTCACGTATCTGTTTTGAGACATTCTATTAGTGATCCTACACATGTTATTGACATGAGTTCCTTGCACTTATCTCACGAGGGTACACTCACGGTTTAGACAATCCACATCCTGTAACATCGCATTCAAAAGCTATGACGTCAAACAATAGATTAGGTCAAGGTCCAGTGGGAAAACTATAGTCCGTACTCGACAACTTGGGAGGACGCATATGATATGCACCAACATTTTCCATTTTTATTTGATATATAGACTTATGATACTGAGATACACTTTATTTCAGCACTTATATACTATGAAACTTTTGGACGAAGTTTAAAGCAAGAGGGGGTGTATGTAACATACCTCTCTTACGCGTACTGAGCGAACTTATTCTTGTGGACACTTGCTTGCAAGTGATCTGGGTTATTATATCTATTGGTCATTTTGATTATGATTATGAAATATTATGGATTTGATGACATTGTTTTTGGTTGTATTTACATAGACATGTGTTATTGAGTGGGTTCTCCTGAGTGTGTAGGACTTTGGATCTCGAGGATGTAGAGGCATCGATGAAACCCCTTGGACTCCGGATCAAGTCAGGGAGTGGAATTTTTGGTTTGAATGTTGTTGATGTGATATATGTACATGTGATTAGATGTTATGATGATTGATTATTATTGCTGACATGATTCTCTGATGGATGCAGGCTGATGATAGCTTGTCGAGCAGACTTACCTAAGGAGTATAGGAGTCATGCACGACAACTAGAGACATTGAGGGAGAGGTGTGGCAGCATCCCTACCACAACCTACTATCACTCCTGCTGTGGCTCGAACTGTAGGTTAACGGTTACCTAGTTCGATAAGACCCACGATATCGTGAGGGAAGATTGTGACAGTCGCTCACGATGATTCTAAGGGGCGCTCAATAAGGTAGAAGCCTTATTCCTTAGAGGGGCTTATTCTCCCACAAGATCACCTCACAGAGTATTGAGTACAGGATTTTGACGTCTACCAAGTCAGTCAAGAGGCGAGTGGCACCCTTGGAGCACATAGTGTGTCTTGAAGGACACATCGCGCAAAGAAAACAAGAAGAGGCGAGTGGCACCCTTGAAGCATGTAGTGCGTCTTGAAGGGCACATTGTGCAAGGAAATGGAAAGAGGTGAGTGGCACACTTGGAGCACGTAGTGCGTCCTGAAGGGAACGTCCTAATTTCAACTGGTAAGTGAATAAACCTAGTGCCTAAAAAACTATGCCTTCTTAGGACCTAGTTGGCCTTAAAATGAATGATATGTTAAGTAACGTTAAAAAAAAAAATCCCTTAAAAATGTCACCCATCCTAGTGAATTTAAAACCTAGGTCTAAGCATAACCTCTGAACAAAACTAATTAGACACATAACAAGAAGGGGGTAAAGAAATTCAAACTTTAATTATTAAAGTAAAAATTATAATGAATGATTTGATTTTTAAAAAGGGGTAATGGTTGTTTTATATACTTTTGCTAATTTAATTTTTAGTTAAAAGGAAAAGAGGGTAAATGGTTGTTTTTATCTACATTTGTTAAATTAATTTTTAGTTAAAAAAAAAGTGGGCAAATGGTTATTTTATCTACACTTGCTAAATTTATTTTTTTTAGTTAAAAGGGAAAAAGGGGGAAACATAAAAGAAATAGGAAACTTAAGGAAAAAGGGAAACTTAAAGAAAAGGGGAAACGTAAAGAAAAAGATGAATGTCTAACTTAGTAAGGAATCTTGCATTTGGGACATTCTATTTATGAACTCAACTTGTAATTAAATAAGCCGTAAGTCATTTAAGAATTGTAAGGGAATATTTGGACACCAAGGAGCGTTTTTAGGAATTCTCTTGGTGGGTGAGGGAAATAGGAATATTTAATTAATTAATAAAGTTTTTTTTCTGGTGCAACTAGGGGATCGGGCAACATGTGTATGGGGGAGGTTTTTCGAAATTAATTAAATGAAAAAGGAATTTAATGAGAATTTAGGAAACTAATTACTAGAAAACTCTATAAAAAGGATGGAGGAGGAGTATGGATCTCATGTTTTTGCGTAACGTTACGATGTTGAAATGTTATCTTGACTAAACTTTCTCTTATGGGAGTTGGGATACCTGGCTTAGGTAACGAGTGGTAGCCCGACCTTGCAAGGTGATTTGGGTGCTAGCATTCTATGATATCGTGTGTGTGGCTCATTTGAAACTCGGGTGGCTCAGCGGGAAGAAGAGTACCCCTAGAATTGGCTGGGAGGTACCTATGAAGTAGCTGGACAGATCGCACATGGGACAACGACTTTGGAGCTTTCACATTTGTCTATGGTACGCATGTGTATATTTTTATTGAATGGTAGTTTAAATATTGTTCCTGTGCCTTCAATAATGTACTTCTACTGTGTTAAGGTTTATGTTTAATCAGTGTAACACTATCCAGAGATTTTATTTTATCTTTCAACAACTTGTCCTTATGAGCCCAACGTTTTATGATCAGAGGACTTAAAGACATCCCAAACTTATGCTCGTTGTATTTTGAATTGATTTCCCAAGGAGAACACAAACTCTGATTGCAATGAATTCTCTGCGTTTGTTTTTATTTATTTAATATGAAGAAAAAATGTTTTTTTATCTTCTGTCCCTTACCTTTAAGTTATTAGTCTGTGCCCGAGCAGTCGGCCAGGAGCCGAATCGACAGTCGTCACTCAGGTGTTTAAATACTTAGATTCAAATGCCCTGCTTTCCTATGCATAGATAATAATTGAAGGATAAATTTTCGCCCAACTATCTATCCCTTACTTATCTCTATGTTTTTCTCTTATGATTAATATTTGATCTCCGTGTTTTTATTTTATGCATAATCCCTATGTCCTTCCCATAATTGTATCTCTGCGTTTGACTGATTCAATGCTGAATTTTTAATCTCATGCTTTCCTTGTGAATGATTATCTCCGCGTTTTCCTTGTGAATGATTATCTTTATGCTTTCTTTGTGAATGATTACCACTATGATTTTAGACAGTGATTCCCTTTTAAATGTTAAACAACGGATTTTAACTGTTGATATGTATTTTCACATTAGTTTAAAAGGTTTGTTAAGCATCTTACTTGTTTGATATCTTTAGTCTTTCTGCGTTGACATTTCGTGGGTGCATTCTTTATACATTCTGAACAAAGTTCTGTATGTCAATCATAGATATTTTTATATAATATGTATGAATATTTAATTGCATTCTTTATAAAATTTGTATGACCATCGTTCGTGTACATGTCTGATAAATCGTTTTTATTCTTCCCAACGAATCTGGGTGACTCGTTCGCACCATTTATCTATTCTTCTTTCAAAAAAATTGAGGCACCAACTGTGATTTACCATGGGCATTTTTACCCAACCTTTACTCATCCTTCACATCATGAAATCCGGGGTGATTTAGCAGCCTATACACAACATTTCACCATGAATTTTTGGGTGATTACACCCAGTGTTTACACGACCTTTTCATCCATATTTTTACCCCGTTTTTACCCAGCAATATCTTTACTAAACAACATTTACTGTTGACAGTGATTTACGAATTTATAGAGATTTTATTTTATAGATTTTATATTCATTCCATTTACTTCTGCACTTAAACAACTTAACTTTGTGTTTATTGTATACATGCATTCAATGTATATGTTGCGTTCCATTTATCTTTGCACGTAAACAACTTATCTCTGCGTTCAATGGATATCTTTGTTCATTTTATCTCCGCATTCAATTATTTTTGAACCTAAACAAACCCAAAAAATTATCGCTGCGACTTCCTTTTAAATAGATAGCGATATATTGTTATGTTGGATTACTGATAGGGGGGGTGAATTAGTAATAGAGTAATTTAATCCTTTTTAACCAAATAATCCAAGTGTTATGTCAATGTAGAATTATCATCCAATAATGAGCAATGAACAAATGAACAATCATACACATACACAGTACACCAGTGTTTTACGTGGAAACCCAAAGCGGGAGAAAACCACATAATATTTTCTTATATGTCTTGAAGAATTACATTCATTGGAAGCAACAACTTCCTATGTTTTTCAGCGGCAACTAGAAGGAGGCTCCAAAACCCGAGTTTATCAGCTTACAACCTGAGGGAAGCTTCAACTCCCCAATTATCTGGCTACAACCAGAATAAGGATACAACCTCCTATGTTCTTCGGTTACAACTGGAAGGTGGCTACAACCACCTGTCCTTGCCCCGTACAACTTCCCTGAAGTAGAAGTAGAATCATGGAACCACTGTCACACTATCACTATGAGATATACCATTATAAACATGTACCAATAAATCTGAACCATGCATCAACCATGCATCAACCTGTACCATAAACAAGTGCATTAACCATGCACCAACCTGTACCAAACAACCTGTAATCAACCTGTACCATAAACAAGTGCATCAACCATGCACCAACCTGTACCAATGATGTCTCAACTACTCATCAGCTATGACTCCTCAATATGTACCAACATCATCAACTATACACCTCATGTACGTGCCAACTCATCAACTACTTGTCTCAACCATGTACTCAACATGTACCTCAACCAAAAGCCCTCA
>SNQJ01S0049593.1:28975-39155 GCA_010110895.2 Picea sitchensis
TTGAAGACCGAACACAGATAGAGCGTGTAGAGAACCTCAGGAGGAATCAGGGAAGGACTAAGCTCAGGAGAGATAGTTCTTTTGTCCACTGCGGAAATCGACCCCAGCAGAGGCCACACAGAACGAAGGTGGTGCAGAGGAGATCTCTTCGGGAAAAAGAGAATCAACGGTTGGAGATCCCCGTGAAGTTCTGAGAAGCTCCGAGGACCGCCCGATTGAGGAGGAGTTGCGCGAGAGATAACCCCTGCCACAAGCGTGGCACGAATCCAGAGCTTCGGGGTTTCGGGGTCCGGGGTTTTGTGATACAAGAGATTTACGCCCCGTGAAGTCCCGAGTTCCGATTTCCCGAAGTAACGGGAGTCGTCGATCCACGGAGGGACACGCGGCATCAGATCCCGTATATCGGGGTTGGCGTTTCGGGGTTTTCGTCCACAAGAACCTTTGTATCTTGGATTCGCGATCCGCGAAATCCCGAGGTTGACGTGGCAGCGTGGGACCACGAAACTCACCGGAGGACAGGTGGCGTACAGTCGGAGTTTCGGGGTTCGGGGTTTGGTGGTGCGTGCAAATTGTGTTCGCGTGAAACGCGAACTCCCGAAGTCCGAACTCCCGACATCCGAAAGGAAGAGCGTTGACTCTTCGGGCCCGTGAGAAATAGAAGGTCCTGGTGGGCGCAGACGGCTCGGTGAGGGGCATATTGCGTCAGCAATTCATCCAGGTTTCACTACTTGTAACCTCTCACAAAAGGAGTTATAGAAAAAATGGCATACCTTGCTGAATTTTGTCTTATTCTAGAGAGAAACCTTGTAGAGCGTTCCCCGCACAGAATATTTTTTGAATCAATTTGAAACTTTTACAAAACATACTACATACTATACTCTAACCAAAACATTTTTTATTATTGAATTTGGATCTTTTATGAATAATTTATGACATTTTTACCCGAAACACTTGTTTTTGACTAGTTTCAGGACTAGCCACGAACCCTATTTTCCATGGAGTGTAAATACAAAAATAAAATGAATCAAAAGCTGAATTTTTTACCACAGATACTTGGATATGTTTCCTTAATGGCATAGAAATTTCACAGTCTGAATCATTGTAGAAAAAAAATTATTGCAAAAATGGTTAGATGACCTATAAATAACATACCTTAGAAAGCACCATCAAAAGAATTTATCCTTTTTTGAATTCCGCCCTTCTTTTCTTCACCTTACCTCAAAAATACGGCTTATATAGCCTTTTTTTACCTCATACACCTATAGGTATTCAATATTATCAAGTGTGTCTTAAATGAGAGAGCCTTGCCTCTTATTTATACTCTGCAAGTAGCTTCCTTAAAAACATCTTCTAGGTCACTTTACCCACTTTCCTTATTTTAGGGTTAACCCACTTCTAATTTCTCCATTGAATTTATTATTTAAATAACGTATTTTTTATTCAATTTGAATTATAGTACACTCATTACTTCACTTTATTATTTACCTTCTAAAATATCTTAAACCACTTTGATTACTTTGACCTTTTGGGTCTTCTAGACGACATATGAGGGTCCTTCAACTTCGTAAGGCCATAACTCTCAAACCGTGAGGAGTTATGTGACGTTCCACATACAACCAGAAATGGAATGACATGTACTATCCATATAGGATAGTATTACCTTCAAATATAGAAAAAAACATATTGTTATCCATTAAACAAACTTGGGTCCATTACCCAAACTTGGGTTCTCCAACTTCACATGGTCATAACTCTCTAAACATGAGGAGTTATGTGACGTTCCACATACCACCAGAAATGGAATGACAAGAAATATCCATATATGATAGTTTCCCTGACAAATTCACTATCCTTCATCTCATTATTCCATAATTAATCATGGGTTCTCTTACTCCGCAAAGCATCTTGCCGTGAGGGCTTTCACCATAAGGGACCACTTTGGAGTTCATCCATATTTAATTCTTATCAAACATGACAAGACAATAATGAGTCATCTTTGCATCAAACAATATTGGGTCCATTGCCCAAACCTTTGTGTTGTGGGGCTTTCTTCAAGGGTTGACATCAATGACAACCAACCTTAATCAACAATCTCCCCCTTTGGCAGTGATGGCAACACTCTGATGCAATACTAAAATCATATCACTCATGCACCCCCTGGAACCATGCCTCTGTCCTTTGCATCTTATAAATCTGCTCCCCCTGGAACCATGCCTCTGTCCTCTACATATGATAAATCTCTCCCCCTTTGTCATCAATGGCAAAGGTATCTTTCTGTATGGGGTTGCTCCCCCTGACTGAATTGTCCTCTGATGGTGCTTCCTCGTGAAAATCTAAGGCATATAAGATAAGCATTCAAAAAGCATTCAAAAAACATTCATTTTGGAGTTGAAATAACTCCATGAATTTGGCAAAGATATTCAAAGGATCCACATGGAAGTGGTTTTGTAAAGATGTATGCCACTTGTTCTTTTGTGCCCACATACTCAACTCTGATGTTCTTTTCTGCAACCTACTCCCATAGAAAGTGATACTTGATTGGAATGTGCTTCGTCTTGGAGTGCATCACCGGGTTCTTCAAGATACTGATGGCGCTTGTTATTATCACAATAGATTGGAATGGGCTCATCATACTCAACCTGTATATCTGTCAGAGTTTGTTTCATCCAATGTACCTGTGTACAACATGATGCTAATGCAATATACTCTGCCTCGACTGTACATAAATATATTGATGATTATTTCTTGCTTATCCATGATACTAAAAACTCACCTAGGTAGAACGATGCTCTAAAACCAATTGTTGGATTACTGAGAGGGGGGGTGAATTAGTAATAGAGAAATTTAATCCTTTTTAACCAAATAATCCAAGTGTTATGTCAATGTAGAATTATCAACCAATAATGATCAATGAACAAATGAAAAATCATACACATACATAGTACACCATCGTTTTACGTGGAAACCCAAAGCGGGAGAAAACCACAGAATGATTTTTCTTATATGTCTTGAATAATTACATTCATTGGAAGCACCAACTTCCTTTGTTTTCCATATGCAACTGGAAGGAGGCTTCGACCCCCTATTTTCTCAGGATACAACTTGAGCTAAGCTCCAACTCCCCAATTATCTGGCTACAACCAGAAGGAGGCTACAACCTCCTATGTTCTCTGTCTACAATCGAAAGGTGGATACAACCACCTGTCCTTGCCCCGTCCAACCACCCTAATGTAGAAGTAGAATGATGGAACCACTGTCACACTATCACTGTGAGATATACCGTTGTAAACTCGTACCAACAAATCTGATCCACAGGTCCTTCAAAAACCACACTTGTGAGAACATGCACAAGGCATGAGCTTCACCTCCTCCAAGCGACCATAGCGCTCTAACCAAGAACTTAACACAAGCACCTTTCACAACTCACGAACTTGGGAGTTCATGAGTCGAAGCTCTTGACTCCTCTTTCTCCAAATCTCCGATACCCGAGATTGCGATATGAGTATAGCTCCTCCTATTAGCACCCTCTACATATAACCATAGGCTAGGGCTAACTGCTAGCACCTCTCACTGCTCGCAACTTCGTGAGTTGGAGTGTCGAGCTCTCGTGCTCTTTTCTTGCGAATATCCGAAGTGTGATAAGTCAACAGGATGTTGACTCCTTCCAAGGCGACGAGTGTCTACCTATCAACCACATGGTCCCCACCTGATGGACGCGCCACGTGTTCGCCCGAGACCTATCCCTTATCACTTCACGACTTCTAGAGTCGAAAGTGATTCCTCCAACCTCCGAACCCTCGATACAAAATATAACGAAGGTTTTGATCCAACGATCTTCTCGTGACCTGGAATCCAACGACTATCTCTGCTCCTCGCTACTCAGAGCTTCATGAAATCAAGAGTTTGGTCTGCCCTCTCCAAACTCTCGAACTCCAAATCTGTGAGATAATCCAATGGCGTGGATTGAAACAAGATCAATGGCTCACCTTGACCCTGAAATCTTGGGTGATTAGTTTCACCAGCCTCTAACCACCCTGCAACTCTGAAAGATCCAACGACTATCGACTATTCGACACTTCCTTCATGAAGTGTCTCCACCATCAATTTCAGCTGCTCTTTGTCTATGCACCCTCCCAGAGATTAAACCCTATGTGACTCTCTTTGGATCTGACGGTTGTCGGCTATCCAAGCAAAACCTGACAGCCCAAATCTCTTTCTCTTCCGCTGCGCTTTCCTGCCTGCACCTAGACGTAAACTTCAACAATCCAGATCTTTCTTCTAGCACCGATCCTATGGTAGTTGTAGCTCCCTCCTGAGCTTCCACTTCTTCCTTCTCCTTGGAAGATTTCTGAAGTATCAAAGGTCTCAGCCTTTGATTCCTCTTGCGAACCTGCAACCTTGGTCTCACCTGTGTTCTTGGGATGCTCCTCCTCTTGAGCTTTGGGACTATGAAACCTTGAAAGGTTTCCCCGACTTCTGCAATCCTTGCAACTATCGCTCTATGCGCAAAGGAACTGTTCCTCCTGATATTTTTCAATGCTAAACCTCAAAGAGGTTCTCGACCTCTGCACTCCTCGCAGAGTCTCTACACGCAAAGGTGCTATCTGTCCTGAGCTTTTATGTGCTCTGCTTCTATGCTGGACAAGCCTTAAACGACTGTCTCTCAACACTTTACTCAGGTGTTGGCCTGGTGCACTCCTTGTAAAGGTATTTATCCTCTTGAGCTCCAATTGCTCAGACCTCAATGGTCTCTTCCCCTTTCTCTTCTTGAAAGGATGGAAATTCCCTCTGGAAACTTCTTTCTCAAGAACTCCTTGTTGAGCCTGCAGGGTGTTCAGTAACCCTGTGAAGGTCCTCCCTTGACACTTCTCTTCTTTTTGAACTCAGAGAAGAGTTCCTTTTGTGCCCTCCTACACCAACTCAATGCCCACCTGGCAGAGTTTCCAGAATCCTCAGCGATTATGTCTTCTCAACGAACTCAAACTAGAGTTCTTCTCCTAATGCTTCCTATGGATTCGCTCAATTCCCTCTTGGCAGAGCCTTATAGAGTCCTCATAAATTCTGCCTATCCTCTGTACAGTCTCACCTCCAAGGTATTCAACAACCTTGAGGATTCTCCCTAAGTCAGTGACTTCTTTGGTGCGCCCTCCTGGCACGTCTTTGTCTGAAATTTTGCAGAATTAATAAGTGCACTCCTTGCATTGGCATACAGAACCCACAGTGTTCTATCATGCACTCTTGCATGAAACCACAAAGAACCCAAACCTGGAATCAAAGAACTCACAAATAGGAAAATCTGCCTATCCCTACAAATGCACATCTAACACACATCTACAACATATCATCAACACATAAAGACATTCATTCATGAACTCATAAACACATGAATGACAACATGCAGGAAAAACTGCTATGATTGTATTAATCTGAAGTGCCTCTTTACAATGTGAGCTCAGACTACAACAGAGTCACGGCTTCTTCTCTTCTCTATCTACACTCATTTTATTTTATTTTTTAACTTTGCAAATACCAAGGATCTTTTACATGAGGGGGCTCTTTGAGCTCTTCCCTCCAAGCTACCTACTCTATTCAATTACATTGAATGAGCTGTCTAGTTTGAATCGGATCTAGATCCCAGCCTTACAACCTATTTAAGGTGATCTTTAACTAATGTCTACTCAAAGGAACGACTTTGTCTCTTCGGCCTTACAATCATTAATTACATTTAATTCAAATTCAAAATATGAAAGTGAGAGGGCTGCGCCTCTCTCCCATTGAATGTGCGCTTTAATGTGCCTGGCTGGCTGGTGCATTACTGGCTTGGAGCGATGCTCCTACATCAATAAGGTATGGAAAGTATTTGTGAACTCTGACATTGTTTGTATCTTCTCTTTCCATAGTGTGGTCCATATCATGTATTGGTATTCATAGTTATCAATAGGGTAGTATTGTTCCTTGATTGCATCCACAAAAATATCCCAAGTGGGCTCGACCCCATATATTCCAGATTCCTCTGTGGAACTTTGATCCTAGTAAGTTTCCCACCAATTTTTGACATGGGGGAGAGCCTTGAGGAGTGCGAAGGTGATTTTTTCCCTATCGGAAAAAATTTGAACAAAGAAATAACCTTCTAATATATTTAACCATTTTTCTAGGGCATCCACATATATTTGACCTTCAAATATGGGAATATCAAAATTAACTTGTACCTTCAAGGGAGAGGTTCCTCCAAAATGGCCTCTTGATGAATATGTTCTTGCTGTTATTGGAAGGTGTTGAAGGATGTGTCAAATATTCTCCATCATTTTGTCCCTCTGTCACGCGAGAGCTTTCTCAAGCAACAGGTAAATAAAATATTATGCGAGCTACAATTTTTCCTTTTTGCCACTATCGAGGGTTTCTTGGGTGTGTGAGAGTGATTATCCTTGAGAGAGACAAGATCAAGACTAAATTGGCTATACTTAGACCTCGTCGGGGACATGCACTGAAAAAACGATCAAGAGAAGCCTGCTCTGATACCATTGATCCATATTATTTTAGGAACAAAATGAAAGTGGAGATATTACAATGAAATACTCATGAAAATTTCCAGAAACAGAGAAATACAACAATACTTGATTTCTATTAATGAAATAATCATAAAGAGACTATAAAAATATAGAGTGCAAGACTCGCTAGAATGGTGGAAGCTTTATCTATGAGAAGAGATGTGACGGTTATGCGCATTCACAAGAAGATCGTTACAATGAGGGTCTGAAGGCCTTTTTATGTTAACATGAATGCCAAAACTCTAGACATCCAAAATATTAACCCTAGGATATGAAACTCCAAAAGTCATGTGGGCCTCGTTGGGGTAAGTTAGTACATTAACTTCTTGGGGTTGTAACTTTTGCATACATTCTTCTTTTTAGGCCCGTGATAGCTTGCTGGAAAGGTATGTCGTAAAACTATGACTTTGTCTATAGTTTGACTATGGAAAGCCAAAAAAACACTGTTTATAGCCCCAAAACGTCCCTGGAAGTACAAAAAGATGTAATGACATGAAAAATTTCAAAATAATCCAGCTGGAATAGGTGGGTGGCCACCATTATCCACTTGGATGTTTTTTAGGGCTTCAAGACAACGTCGTAAGTGCATAACCCATAATTAAAAATAAATGTCCCCATTACAGAGAGATGTGATAAATTGAAAATTGTCCATATGAGACAGTTGGAATATGGAACAAGTGGGTGGCCACCAATATCCACCTCGATCAAGTGCGCTCTCTAGCCATGAAATAGGAATTATCTCCTAAAATCAAGGAGTGAAGCAATATTCCTCCTACAAAATAGGAATTTACCTAATGGTGTTTTATGAGCCCATGATTTTGGAAACCCATGGTACTACATATAGGTAGGAACTGTCTAAAAACATACCTGCTATAAATATACATCCTATAAATAGCAATCCTTCTAAGAAGGTAAAAAAATGGAAATATGAGTATGTCACTAAGTATGTAGTTGAGCATGTACCCCAACACCCCCTCTAAAACAAAACCATGGTGTGAAAAAATATGAGTCTCGACAAAATGAATCCATGTTAAGTACTCATGTACAAGTATAGATGCATAAAAATGGATCAAAAGTGAGCTAAAGAGGGAAAACCTAGTGGGAACAAACCCCCCCTATAAATACGCTACTAACAAAAAAGAATGATAACATTTTCATCTTCGAAGATGAAGTATTGCTCACTCCTATAATGTCCCTAAATGAGACAAAATTATGCTTGATGAAATACTTAGTGAATATTTCTACCACCTTTTATGAATATGGACATAACTGCATATCAATGACTCCATCCTTAATTTATCCTTGAATAAAGTGCATATGAACCTCGATGTTTTAGGTCCACTTTTTCTGAAATGGGTCTCTACACAACTTGAGAGTACTCTAATTATCACACCATATAACTATCGAATTATGAAAATGAACTCCCAACTCTATAAGAAAGTGTTGCAACCAAATAACTCGAGTAGTAACATTCACTGCACCGATGTACTATGCCTCTAGTAATGATAAATAAATTGTTGATTTCTTCTTACTTGACCAATAGATAGGTCGTGATCCAAGATAGAGGACATATCTTGAAGTGCACTTGTGGTCAGTGTTATTTCCTTCCCAATCCGAGTCTGTGTAACCAATAATATCTAAGGAATATCATGTTGCATAGTGTATACCAAAGCTGATAGTCCCTTTGAAATATCTAAGAATCCTCTTTGTTTCCTTCTAGTGAAGCTCATGTGGTTGTTGCATGTACCTATAAATTGATCCAACTACATAAGATATGTTTTTTCGAGAGCATGTAAGGTAGAGAAGACTCCCCATCAACTACCAATATCTAGTACAATCAACCAAAGGTGATGCATTGACATCCTCTAGTATAACGCCTGGCTAAAAAGGTGTTGTAGATGGTTTGAAATTTGTAATCTGAAACATGTCAAGTAGATAGCTAGTATACTTGGATTAAGACATCATGATTCCTGAATCATTCTACCTAATTTCAAATTTTCCAAGAAAGTAATGTAACAATCCCATATTTGTCATAAAAAACCTTGCATGCAAAGCGATCTTCACTACAACAATGGAGGAGGATGAGCTCCCTATGATGAGTAAATCAAATACATATAGAACTATCAATATAAGGGAATATATGTGCCTCATCATGTACAAATCAATATTTAATCTACATGTAAGAAAACCTCTAGAGAGAAGATAAGATTCGATTTTACAATACCATGCACGAGGTGCTTGCTTGAGTCCATACAGTGACTTCCTCAACCTGGAAACTAATGGTGGATTCTGAACATATCCCTTTATATGTTGCATATATATTTCCTCATTAATATCTCCATGTAATAATGCATTATTCACATCCATATGATGTACCTCCCACTTTCTATCTACTTCAATAGCTAGATCTAACCAAATGGAATCAATCTTGGCAACTAGTGCAAAAGACTCATCATATTCAATTCCTTGTAATTGTGAGAAACCTTTAGCTAATAATTGAACCTTGTAATTTGTAATGTATCCATAAGAAGCCCTCTTTGTCTTGAAAATCCACCAAGCTTCATGTTGGAAGGTAGAGGAACTGACTCCCATTTGTTGTTCTCTATCAAGGAATTGTACTCATCTTTCATGGTTTCCTTCCAATGGGGGTTTCCCTTATATAATGAATACAACTGAGGGTATGATACAAATACCAATAATAATAAATAGGAAACATTTTTTTTTTGTATTAATATCTTCCATAATCTCCAGAAACTGATATTTGGTTCTATGTGGATCGATAAGATCACCCACTATATCACTTGTTTCCTAAAGAGTTTGTTGTTCCCATAATGGTAGATTCTATGGACCTGAAAATTATTTATATTGATCATAAATATCAAATATATTGTATTCAAATATATGATAAAAAATATGATCACAAAAAGTCTCATAAAGTTCTGCAACTAGTGGCGATGGAGACAGAGATGTGGACTACACTGAAAGTACATGCGAAGGACCTTGTTCAAACATAATACTCCTATGAATGGAATATTCATTACCATGTGTTAGAAAATATATGTAATTAAATTTATCAATAAAGTGAGAGAAGGTGTACAACTTGGAATGGTAATTAACCACACCAACAACAATTTTTGAACCATCTGACAAGTCATAAACAATAACTAAGCCCAGAATGAACTCCACCTTCTTCCATGAACCCAAATGAGTGATTTGATATATGGAGAAGAGATTCACTCAAATCCTTGGAACATGGAGTACATTCTAAGAGCATCCATGGTCTATATCAAATCTACCCCTACTACACATCTTAGCAGGAGAATCACCTCCCATGAAGATTAGTTGTTCGGAACAAGTCTCCAAGAATGAAAAAAGTTTATCTGATGAGGCCATGTGATGGGTAGCCACTTAATCAATAACCCAAGCATTAGGAGAATATTAAATATAAATTAATTCATGAGAATTACCTCTTTCTAATGATGGCTTGTCCGAAGACTTTTTCCTTGCATTATCTAGAATACAATCATCGAGGTGATGTTGCTCAAGTGATTGTTCCATGAGATCTATGGTATTTTTCATGAAATAAATCTTAGAATGGAACCCCTTGTTACAATAGGAACACCTTGTATTCT
>SNQJ01S0049593.1:43448-73299 GCA_010110895.2 Picea sitchensis
TGAAAGGTTATGTGTTCGAAACTGAAAAGCGTGACTTAAGGCTTCATCCGTTGTGTATGAAGCTCCCTCAAATACTCAACTTCGGTGGGCACGCAAAACACAAACTAAAATTAGTGTCGGGTTTTGTGATGAGTTCTATGACTTGTGATTTAAAGGGCAAAGCACACACTTGTAGTGTCTGCGATAGGCGCATCGATTCCGGTGGCTGGAGATATCGGTGCGAGGAAGTGGCCTGTAAGTTTTACGTGGATCTCAGCTGCGCCAAAATTGACAATCTTGGACTCTCAAACTATGGTATTGAGAGAATTGCACCCGTCAGTCGCAGCAGATCAGCTTTGGCAACTAAGTTAATCGTTAAGCCGCTCCTTTTTTGCTGGAGAATAATGTTAAAGTTTATGCCATGTTAAGGTAAGGTTATAGAGGTTATACATACACTATGCCTCTATCTGTGTGATGTAATAATTTCTTTGTGATTAATAAAATTGTTTGTTTGAGTAAACTGGCTGAATGTTAACATGGCTGAATGTTAACATGGCTGAATGTTCGAATCTCTCCGGCTTTCTCGTTAGGTCGAGGTTGAAGCAGATCTGTCGAGAGAGTCAAGGCCAAACCTGTATCAAGTTTGTGAAGTGTTTTTTTTAGTTTGTGCAGTGTTTTTTTGTACTTCAGATTCTTCATTCTTGGATTGTGTGCACAAAATACTAAAATCATCATGTTATTGGTTAACTTATTTATTGATTAAGACAATCTGGATGGACCCAAGAAGTACAAGACCTGGAATCATTATATTGAAAACACATTAATTTATATTTAGTGTTGGAAAGATTTATGTAGTGGAGATAAAACTTCTATTATGCCTATTAATGCTACAAAATTGGCAAAATGAAAATTGAAAGGTAAAAATGCATTTGCAGTTTTGAGATACTCTATAATAAAAAAAATGATTATACACATTGAAAATATGTAATTGATGCTAGAATGTATGGAAATTTTTTAAGAAAATGTTTGATACTCAATCTAAAACAAATTGATCTTCATATAAAACTCCTTAAACAAAGATTGACTAACATAGAGATGTGTTGGGATACATCTCTCTTTTAAAAAATATCATATTAGAAATACTAAAATCTAGATCTAAGGATATGGAAAAAAAAATTGTGACTATAATTTTGATCAATGGTTTTCCACCCTATTTTAAACATTTTTCTGGAAACATTACAAATCGCTAATAAATTGGAGAATCAAACTTTTGATTCTATTAATGACTTCTTAGTCTAACATGATAAGACATTTGGTAAGAAGAAAAAAATGAGGGAAATTTTCTCTTTACCAACTCAAGAAAAAGGAACAGGAGAAAGTTTAAGAGGAAGAGGCACTTATAATGAAAGTGCAATAGGAAGAGCCTCTTACACTCAAAATTATAAAGGAAGAGAAATATTAAATAATCAAAGAAATCAAGAATATGGTTGTGTCCATGGTAGAATCAAAGTAAGAAGAAGAAATAATCAAAATCAACAATATTTTAGGAGATCTCAAGATCCTCAACAACATTGTAAGTCTAATTCTTCAACTTCACCCTAGTATGCAAATAATAAAATAAATAATTTTGAATATGTGTTGATAGTTGATGAGGAGAGACTTAGACTTTGTGTATTCATTTTCCACCAACAAGATGACGAGAAAGAATTATGAAAATGATTGGATATTAGATACAGGGGCTACTCAACATATGTGGTACAAAAAGTATTATTTTTAGACATATGAAGGTATGGAACTTAATCCAATTTATTTGAAATATTCAACACAAACCATACTATTACAAAAAATTATTAGTCCACTTTTATATTCCATGAATTAGTAAAGTGTTACTTTCCAATGTTTGGTATGTTCCAATCTTTAAAAACATTTATTTTCCTTGGTCCTAGTTAGACAATGAGGTCCTAAGACTATCATGGAAGATCACTCGATTAAAATCAATTTATTCAAGACATAATTTCAAAATAGTAATGAAGGGTTATGAAGATGAGAATCTTCTAAGGATACAAGGCACGATCCTTCCTCACACACGTAATTTTCCAACATCAATGGATTTATCCCCTAGCTCCTTAAGGTTATGGAATTATAGGTTTTCCTATTTGAATTTTGAAATCTTCAATAAACTTAAGATAGAAGAGATGATTAAAGGATTTACTACTTTCATAAAGGAAACTACTAAGTGTGAAGCTTGTATCATTTACAAACAAAAGACGGATCATTTTCTCACAAGTACATGGCTAGCAAACAAATGTGTATGACTTATCCATAGTGACATTTGTGGTCCTATGGAATCTTCTCCTAGTGGATGGAAGTACTTCATAATTTTAATTAATGATTTTACAATAATGAATTGGGTATTATTTTTGAAAGATAAATAAAAAGCATTGGAAGAATTCATAATTTTTCAACGCTTAGTTGAAAATCCTTGTAAAGAAAAGATTGACACATGGAGACCTTATAATAGAAGAGAATTCACTTGAAATGAATTCAATGGTTATTGCAAGAAAAATGGAATAAAGAGGTAGTTGACAAATTATTATACTTTACAAGAGATTGGGTTCATAGAAAGAATGAATGCAACTTTAATGGGAAGGAAAATATTTATGTTACATGTGAAGGGGTTAAGCACAAAATGTTAGGCATAAGTTGTTCATACAATAGTCTATCTAATGACTTCATCATCCACATCTCCCTTTGTGAGGGCCCTAACCACCCTAACCCTCAAGTATATAGAATAATATATTCCACTATGTAATAAATGTCAACATTAGTAAATAATTCTTATGTAATAATTTGAACATGTCTATTGTAAGAAGACTTACGAGAAGTTTCCACCTCTATAATGTTCTCTAGAAGGTAGAAATAATATAAATAGTGGTAGAAAGAATGAAAATTGTTTGTCTTATGAATTCATTTTGTAATTGAGATTTTATATATCAGAGGTTTTCCCCTTGAAGAGGCAAGTGAAATTTTCTCTTAATATAACAAAGGTATCATTTCTATATCAACTATGTCTTTGTGCTTACTATTTTGTTATTTATGTTAACGATTGTGAAAATTCATATTTTTACTCTCCATATTTCCTTATAGGTGGTATCAGAGCACTTTCCTCCATAGAATTTTAGAAATTTTCTTTTTTAGGATAGAGATATGTGTTTACATATTTAAAGTATAGAGATATATCATTTGGTTGGTAAAATTGTGGTTGGGGAAGATTACAAACAAAAAATACACCTGCTTTCATGTGGTTGCTCAAAACACATAATTTCACCTAGTTGGAAACATGTGTAACACTTGGTAGTACCCCTTTGAGTAGTATTTCATTAGGCAACACTTGTACATGACCGTTCAATCCCACGTACCCTCAGGCATATAGGCAGTCCCATAGGTCTCTTGAAACTAGTTGTAGATCAACCAATTGACTACCTCGCTGTTGTAGTGGCATTGAGAACAACACTTAGGAAAACTACTCTAACGTACTTAGGTAAATAGGTAGTATGGATTAGGGTACGGTCTATCCTCCTTAGTTAGATCCTTAAGATATTGGGTCAAGTACTACTATTGGACCTTACCAGTATATCAGAGAGCTATAGCACATGAAAATCCCTTGTCTGTAGGAACCATGATAACCCTAACACTTTCTACCGAAATAGAACAAAATAACAATAGGACAAAAAAAAAAAATACAGAGTAGAAATTTTTCACATCCACTAGTGTAGAAATGCTTCCTGTATTCATGTTGTGAAATTCCTACACATTTTTAACTATTAAGAATTTGGGCATTCTTTCTCTACAATATTATTCAAATAGGAGTATAAATCAATGGGAGTAATAATACAAAAGAATAAATAAATAGTGACCCAATGATACCCTTGTTTGGGATCTATCCCATTGGATTCATCTCTTTGCATTGATCGTAGTGATACCACTCTCTCACAAGCCTTTTTTTTAATGGACCCACCCACCCTCTTTGACACCCTTATTTGGAACCTTTCCCACTATATTCCTTTATTCACACTCATTGCATTGATCCCACTCTCTCATAATCTCTTTTGTAAGAACCCACCCACCCTACTCCTTCCCACTTCTGTCCCAAATGACCCACACCTTCAACCAAGACTTTGACACCTGCATTGTTACCTTGGATATATCCCACGAGTATATTGTAACATCTTTCTCTTGCGTGCACTGAGTGAACTTATTCTTGAGGACACTTGCTTGCAAGTGATATAGGTTATTATATCTATTGGTAGTTTTGATTATGATTATGAGATATTATGGATTTGATGATATGTTATTTGGTTGTATTTACATAGACAAGTGTTATTGATTGGGTTCTCCTGAGCATGCAGGACTTTAGACCTCGAGGATGCAGAGGCATCAATGAAATCCCTTGGACTCAAAATTGAGTTAGGGAGTGGATTGTTGGGTTTGAATGTTGTTGATGTGACATATGTACATGTGATTAGATGTTATGATGATTGATTATTATTGCTGACATGATTCCCTAATGGATGCGAGATGACGATAGCTTGCTGACTAGACTCACATAAGGAGTAGAGGGGTCACGCACGATAGCCAGAGACATTGAGGGAGAGGTGTGGCAACAAACTTACCACAACCTACTAGAACTCCCACCATGGCTCGAACTGTAGGTTAACAATTACCTAGTTCGAGAAGACCCATGATGTCGTGAGGGCAGACTGTGACAGTTTCTCCCAATGATTCTAAGGAGCGCGTAATAAGGTAGGGGTCTTATTCCTTAGAGGCCCTTAGTCTCCCACAAGATCACCTGGTGGGGTATTGACTCCACGGGTTTGACGTCTACCAAGTTATTCAAGGGGCGAGTGGCACCCTTGGAGCACATAGTGCATCTTGAAGGGAACATCACACAAAGAAAATAGAAAGAGGCAAGTGGCACCCTTGGCGAACGTAGTGCATCTTGAAGGGCACCTTGCACAAGGAAAAAAAAAAGAGGCAAGTGGCACCCTTGGAGAACGTAGTGCGTCCTAAAGGGAACATCGTGATTTTAACTGGTAAGTGAATAAACCTAGTGCCTATAAAACTATGACTCCTTAGGACCTAGTCGGCCTTAAAATGAATGATATGTTAAGTAAAGTTAAAAACTATTTTTTCCCTTAAAAATGTCGCACAACCTAGTGAATTTAAAACCTAAGTCTAAGAAGAACCTTTGAACAAAAATAATTAGACATATAACAAGAAGGGGGTAAAGAAATTCAAACTTTAATTATGAAAGTAAAAATTATAATGAAGGATTAAATTTTTAAAAAGGGGTAATAGTTGCTTTATCTACTTTTGCTAATTGAATTTTTAGTTAAAAATAAAAGAGGGTAAATGGTTTCTTTTATCTACATTTACGATTTACCAGCCTTTACACAACAT
Organism: Picea sitchensis; assembly: GCA_010110895.2. Taxonomy (NCBI): domain Eukaryota; kingdom Viridiplantae; phylum Streptophyta; class Pinopsida; order Pinales; family Pinaceae; genus Picea; species Picea sitchensis. Next base: position 48,888 of record SNQJ01S0049593.1, read on the forward strand.
TTTCACCATGAATTTCTAGGCGATTTCACCTAGTGTTTACACAACCTTTTCATCTGGATTTTTACCACGCTTTTACCTAGTAATATCTTTACTAGACAACATTTACTGTTGATAGTGATTTACCAGTTTATAGAGATTTTATCTGCATTCCATTTACCTCTGCACTTAAACAACTTAACTCTGTGTTCATTGTGTATATGTGTTCAATGTATATGTTGTGTTCCATTTATCTCTACACGTAAACAACTTATCTCTACGTTCAATGAATATCTGCGTTCATTTTATCTCCGCGTTCAATTATTTTTGCACTTAAACAAACCCATAAATTTAACTCCGTGACTTCCTTTTAAATACATAGCGATATATTGTTAATCCCTTTTTAAATAGACAACATTATCATATTCAACTCTACGACTATTTAATAGATAGTGATATATTAATGGACAACACATCATTGCCTGGAAACCAGTTATTAAAAGATAGTGATAACATTGATAGACTGTGATATCACTACAGACAACGATTTGTGTACAAGAAACATTTTTACACAAGATGATCAATGCTTTGGTAAAGTAATTCTCAGGATTGTTTTAGAGTTAACGCAAAATCCTACTTTTTCACATGAGCAGTCTGAGTTTACTATGGAAACATTTTCTTGTCAACCGACCTTCTGTCAGTTCTTTGTTTCTATAACAGTTTGGTATTTCCATGCATCGTTTCTTTATATCAACATTTTAATTCCTATGTCAGTCCTGTAATTACATGTATCAATCCTGTAATTATATCCAATTTTATATCAATGTTTAATTGCGTGTATTTTTCCTTATATGCCAATGTATCTCTTTTTCGTACCATCTTTTAAAAGGTGTAATGTGATATTTCATCACACATTCATTTTTCCTTTTCACATTTGTAAAAATTTAACTTTATTTATAAAACTAAAATTACATAGTACAGATGTTGATAAGTGTTCACCAAAGTTGATGAACATATTGTGAGATATGACTATTGAGTTCTTCAATTATTTTCTAGAGTTTCATTGTGAGATGCAAGTTTTCCTTTGACCTTTCATTAGTTTTCTAACTCTTTTCTCTATATATAACTCTTTTCTCTCTCTCTATATATATATGGCTAAGCAAACACCTGAATATTACTTCCACTATATAGAGAATTAAAATAGAAAATCCCTGCACATAAATTTTATAGATATTACTCAAATTATCTATGTTTTATAGTGTGGGAGACTTTGTTGATAAAAAGTGCCTCTTAAGAAAGAAATAAATTTGTCGACTAGTTGCGCAATTTAATTAATGGATGATGTCACCTTGCATCTTTTTTACTTGTGATTGGGTGTCAATGTATAGTCTTCATGTTTTTGACAGTTAATTCAGTCTCCTAGAGCATTGATTTTTTCTTGGGTTAAAGGGTTAGATGTCGTTTACGCTTGGGATTATTGTGCGCTCGTCACACCAACAACATGAATCTTTAATTTGGGATCATTGAGTGCATTGATCGATAGCCCATACGAAACATGTATTAGGGTCATGTGCCTTCTGATGTGGATGTTTTTGTTTGTTTTTGAGGTTGTACCTGTTGTAACATTTAATAGCGATCTCTCGTTCGACGGGAGGGTTCTAGCTACTTATCATGGAGTTGTTGTGTTGGACTAATTGATGTTGCTTATGTGTCCTGGAGGTCCTATCCCTGTAGTGTAGGACAGGGAGGTAGTCGTTTTGATGGTCTACTTGATTTTCGTATGTTACATCCCTCGGCGTGCGCGCTAGTCTGTCGAGTCCTTGTGATGTATGTTGCCTAGATTGCTTGCATTGTGTTCGTCATCGAGTTGTGTTTCTTGAGTGTGGTTGTTGTTACCTTCCTTCTAAAAAAAAAGAAAACAATTGCACTTGTTTTGCGTTGCATGTTATCGTAACGATGAGGGCGTTACATATGACATCAGAGTGGGTTCAACCTTGTTACTGTGGATCGCCATGCTTTCCACTGTAGTAAACCCTTGAGTAATAACCTAGCGTTAATTAAAACTTTAACGTGTCCATGCGGTGATCTCTATTAGAGGATGCCACAGAGGTTCCCAACATGGTGCCATGGAAGGAGGTGCAATGGCCCCAGAGGTTCCCGCGCCCTCAGAGTCTAACCCCCAAGAGGAAGAACAAGTCCTTGGGCTGGATTTGATTTTTGTAAGGGATGATGACGGTATGACAAGGTCCTTCCAGAGATTTTCATAGGCCTTGATTCACGATCTGTACTGAGATGAGGCGAGGGTGCTTGTACCCCTCTAGGTCAACAGTGTGCCCCAGCTAGTACCTTTAGCTTCACCGAGAAGTTGAGAGGGATAATTTCTCAAGTCCATGAGTGCCATGGACGGCTCAGCCGTCAAGGCATGGCTATAGAGCTTGTCGATGTGATTAAGGCTTCATGATTATGACCTCCAGCATGAAGGTCCACAGGGCAGTCTTTCAACTGAAAGGGGATCGCTCTTCTATGGTGGAAGACGCTCCTACTGCAATTGAACATGGTAGTCAAAGACGTGTCATGGGAAATGTTCGAGGAACAGTTTTGGGAGAGGTATCTTCTGAGGAATTCATTAAGAATCAGCTCAACAAGTATAATGTCGTGTGACAGGGAGGTCGCATGGTGCCTGAGTATGAGGCCCGTTTTATGGAGTTGTTTCGATATGCTCTGCACCTGTATAATGAGAAAATTAAGGTCAACAGGTTCATGTTTGGCCTTAATGTCAGCATTCATGCAAAGCTTAGGATTATGATGCCTCAAAACTTGCATGATGTTGACCAGAAGGCCCTCATAATGGAGGAGGATATTATCAACGGGGGTCGGAGCAGGACTCTAGTGAGACCAATGCCTCAACAACGGACTCCTTACTGAGGACCACATCACCAGTAGCAACATCGACCGCAACCGTAGTAGTTTAGGCTTGTTCAGCAGAATAGACCAGGATTCCAGGTTGGTGGGTCGTCAGCTTCTACTTCGGGTACCCAGGGTACTGGACTGAATAAAGGGTGTTGGACATGTGGGGAGTGACATTACCACTGCGACTGCCCAGTGGAGAGGACTAGAGCATCTGTATCAGATGGACCCACTATCATGGGAGATTTGGGCAAGGCCCATTAGATTCATGTAGCGGTGAATAATCGCTAGGAAGAGCACCAATCGACTATTCTCGAGACATCAGGTACCATCATTGACCAGACCCTTAGTATGTTTATAGATCTCGGTGCTACAAAGAGTTTTATTTATGGGGAAGCACTAAAGAGAATTAAGGTAAAGGTAGTCAAACAGATGAGCTTCTCTTTGTAGAAATGGCTTCGGGAGCCAAACAAAAGGTTGGTGGGAAGGTTATGGGTTGTAGCCTTAACCTAGGAGAGTTTGTCACTAGGGACAACCTATACGTCACGATGGACTGGTTGGAATCACATGAGGTGATATTCAACTGTAAGACGAAATGGTTAATCTTGGTCGATGATGAGGGACAGAGATGTGTGATTGTAGGTCAGAACCAAGGATTTTCTCTGAGGTTCATCTCTTTCTTGCAGCTACACAAGATCATGTGTAAGGGGTGTAAGCTTTATGTGATCCTTTCGTTAAATGAGAAGGGAGTAGCGAAAGGTCTAGAACACCTTATGGTGGTGAGAGATTTTGCAGACATCTTTCTAGAGGAGTTACTTGGGATGCCTCTGGAGAGGGAATTGGATTTTACCATAGGCCTAAAACCGGGGACTAAAGTGATAACAATAACACCTTATCGAATGTTGACCTCATAGTTACAAGAATTGAAAATGAAGCTGAAGGAGTTTCTAGACCTGGGACTTACATCCAAGTGTGTCACCATGGGGTGTGCCTATTATCTTCATATGGAAGAAGAATGGGTGGTGGAGACTTTGCATTAACTGTCATCAATTGAACAAGGCAACGATCAAGAATCAATATCTGTTGCCAAGGATTGATGATATATTTGATCAGATGAAGGGTACGACGGTGTTTTCAAAGATCTACTTGAGCTCAGGGTATCACCAGTTACGAATCAAGGAGGAAGAAATCCCTAAGACTGCTTTTAATATGAGGTTTGGACATTACGAGTTGAGTATTTTACCTTCTAGACTGAAAAACACCCCTGGGGTATTTATGAGTTTGATGAATGGGGTGTTCCGTGAATACTTGGACAAGTTCATCCAAGTATTCATTGAATATATTTTGATTTACTCTTGGATGTTGGAGGAGCATGACGAGAACTTTTTCTTGGTACTATAGTGTCTGAGAGAGAACCAATTCTATGGGAATTTGTCTAAATTCTCATTTTATGAATCAAAGATTCACCACTTAGGGCATGTCATCTCCGATGAAGGTATCGTTGTGGATTCAACAAATTTTGAGGCTATTATAAAATGGCCTGCACCGACGAATGTCTTGGAAGTGCATAGTTGCATGGGTTTAGTGGGATACTATCGACAGTTCGTCGAGGTTGCTTCGAAGATACCAAATCCAATTACGGAATTGCAGAAGAAGAACAAGAATTTTGTTTGGACTGAGAAATGCACAGAATCATTTCGAAGGCTCAAGGAGTTGTTGACGACAACACCAATAATAAAGGTCCCTGACATGGACACAGACTTCTTGGTATGCATTGACGCATCCAAGGAAGGATTAGGTGGAGTCTTGATTCAAGATGGTTGAGTGATCACTTACATCTCGAGAAAGTTGAGAAGGCATGAGGAGAACTATGTGACGCACGATTTAGAGTTGTTAGCCATTGTATATGCCTTGAGATTTTGTAGACATTACCTGATTGGATGAAAATTCGAACTAAAAATGGACCACTGTGGTCTACAACACATATTTATGCAAAGAAACTTGAACATGCGACAACGACATTAGTCAGAATTACTTAGCGAGTATGATTTCAAGATTACATACATAAAGGGAACAATGAACCGAGTGGTATATGCATTGAGTCGGAGACCATGCATATTTTTGGTGATGCATCTTCAGACAAATATACGTGAAAAAATTCTAATCTTACAGTTGTTACACATCAAAATTACTCACTTTGATAATGTCGCAAGTGTCGTCATTACAAGTGTCGCAAGTGTCTCATTTTGGTTACAATTTTCAGAAAAAGAATACTGCCATAATTCCTATGTCGTGCTTATAACTACATTAGAAGGACACTTGAAACACCTCAAACATTTGATTTGGAAGAATAGGAATGGGTTAACATGGTTATGAACCTCTTGCCATTTGAAAGAACCACTAAAAATTGAGTTTCAGAGGAGAACGCTCCCCTATACCACTGTCAGGAATGCTGGCGCCCCCCTATACATTCTTAGGGAGCGTTATAACACTCTGTCTTCCCTTTTTGAGGAGTGTTTCTACTGTTAGGGGTGTTGGCGCACCCCTATGCATTGTTAGGGAGCGTTATAGCCCTCTGATGCCCCTTTTGGGGGAGCACTACCTATTCTGGGTAAAAATTGGTTTATTGAAAAGAACGAGGGAAAGATTCTCTCAATATATGAAGGCATTTGGATTTGAATCCTTGGTCAAGCCATGATCTTAGGGATGATCCATAACTAAAGGAGGAAAATCCTCAACTTACCCCAAGGATATCTCAAGTGGTTGGCCCTCTCTAAAACTATATAAGCAGGCCCTCTCATGGTGAAAGGGGGGAGAAAGTATTGTGAAGCATCCAACCTATGATCTCATGAAGAAGGGGTCTTTCAGAACATCAACATTCAATGTGTGGATTGTTTGAGAAAGGGTTCAGATGAGGAAGACTTGACGAAGATGCTACATTGGCATCTATGGCTGTAATCATTCTTCGTTGTTGTTCTCATTAATATAATATGCTTGGCCTATTTCTTTCAATTCTGTGTTTGATCTCACATGAATTCGTCTCTAATAGATAGATCTATTTCGAACTAATCTCAATAGAGTAGGAAGTTGTTTGTACTTTTGTTTGTCTACAGGGATTATCGAGGAGCAAAAGATTGGAGCTCAACTCAGGTCGTGCAGGGACAAACACCGATAAAAAGTACTTCTTTTCTCCTTCCTCCTCACACATTAGTTTATCTAGACCTAAAATGAAGTCAGTGTCCATGATAATCATCTTCTCTCTTAAGAGTTAAGAGTCTTTCTCTCAAGAGGATATCTTCCTATCCACAGGAAGATTTTCCTTCAACAACAACGCGACGATGACTGGTATGAAGAGGTCAAGGATTTTATCTGACAAAACACAATGATGGTACCAAAATTTGAAGGATTTACTATGGAAAATGATGGATTATTGAGATTTAAAATTCAAATTTACGTACCGCCCAATGATGAGTTGAGGAGTTTGACCCTAAATTAGGCTCATAGAGAAGTGTACATGGATCATCCTGGTGTCACAAAGATGAGGGAAGACCTTAAACCCTTATTCTTCTAGAAAGGAATGAAGGAAGACATAGTCAACTACGTGGCCAAATGTATAGAATTTTAGCAGCTGAAGGTTGAGCATAGACATCTGGAAGGACTACTACATTGACATGCTATTTTAGAATGAAAATGGGAGGTCATTTCAATGGATTTCATTGTTGGATTTCCATTGAAGCCAAGGAGACATGACTCGATTTTTGTGGTAGTCAACACTTTGATGAAGAGTGCTCATTTTATTCCTGTGAGTACGATGTATCAGGCACTTGACATAGCTAGAGTTTTTATCAGCGAGATTGTGAGGCTACATGGAGAGCCTAAGAGGATTATATTCGATAGAGGATCGGTGTTTACAAGATGATTTTGGACTAGTTTCCAAGATTCCTTAGGAACCCAACTTAACTTTAGTACCTCATATCACCCAGAGACATACGAGAAAAATGAACGAACAAACCAAATCTTGGAGGATATGTTGTGTATGTACATTATGAACCAACAAAAGCATTGGGAAGAATTCTTGCCACTGGTAGATTTTGCGTACAACAACAATTATCAAAGAACCATTAAGATGGCAGATTTCGAGTTTCTTTACGGGCGACCATGTCAGACACCTTTGAATTGGGACTGGCTTGAGGCTAGGGTCATGGTGGGACTAGAAGAAATCCAAGAAATGGAATATCAAATGCAAACTATAAGACAAAGGATCAAGGAAGCGTAGGATCAACATAAGTGTTACGTCGATGCGCATTGTGTTGATCATAGCTATGAAGTTGTCGATTGTAGTTATGAAGTTGGTGATCGAGTCTTCTTGCGGGTGAAACTGCATAAGAGTTTGATTAAGCTTGGAAAGGGTGATAAACTCTCTCCTAGGTTTATGGGACCTTTCTAGATTGTGGAAAATAAGGGGCCCCTTGCCTATCGACTAGCCTAGGCTGATTCTTTGAGATGTATGCATGATGTTTTCACGTATCTATTTTGAGACATTATATTAGTGATCGTACACATGTTATTGACATGAGTTCCTTGCAGGTATCTGACAAGGGTGCGCTCTCGGCTGAGCCAATCCACATCCTACAACATCGCATTCGACAGATACAACGTCGAACAATAGATTAGGTCAGGGTCCACTGGGACAACTATAGTATGCACTTGACGACTTTGGAGGACACATATGATATGAGCCAGTAGTTTCCATTTTTGTTTGATAGATAGACTTATGATACTGAGATACACTTTATTTAGGCACCTATATACTATGAAACTTCGGGACGAAGTTTAAACCAAGAGGGGGTGTATGTAACATCCCTCTCTTGCGTGCACTGAGAAAACTTAGTCTTGAGGACACTTGCTTGTAAGTGATCTAGATTATTATATCTATTGGTCGTTTTGATTATGATTATGAGATATTATGGATTTGATGATATGTTATTTGGTTGTATTTATATAGACAAGTGTTATTGACTGGGTTCTCATGAGTGTGTAGGACTTTGCACCTCAAGGATGCAGAGGCATCAATGAAACCCCTTGGACTATGGATCGAGTTAGGGAGTGGACTATTGGGTTTGAATGTTGTTGATGTGACATATGTACATGTGATTATATGTTATGATTATTGATTATAATTGCTGACATGATTCTCTGATGGATGCAGGCTGATGATAGCTTGCCGACGAGACTCACATAAGGAGTAGAGGGGTCACGCATGACAACCAGAGATATTGAGGGAGAGGTGTGGAAACATCCCTCCCACAACCTACTAGCACTCTTGTCGTGGCTTGAACTGTAGGTTAACGATTACCTAGTTCGAGAATACCCACGATGCCATGAGGGAAGACTGTGACAGTCACTCATGATGATTCCAAGGGGTGTGCAATAAGGCAAGGGCCTTATTCCTTAGAGTTCCTTGATCTCCCACAAGATTGCTCGGCAGAGTATTGACTCCATGGGTTTAACATCTACCAAGTCAGTCAAGAGGCGAGTGGAACCCTTGGAGCACCTAGTGTATCTTGAAGGGCACATCGTGCAAAGAAAACATAAAGAGGCGAGTGGCACCCTTGGAGCACGTAGTATGTCTTGAAGGGAACATCATGCAAGGAAAAGGGAAAGAGGTGAGTGACACCCTTGGAGCACGTAGTGCTTCCTGAAGGGCACGTCACGATTTTAACTAATAAGTGAATAAACCTAGTGCCTAGAAAACTATGCCTCTTTAAGACCTAGTCGGCCTTAAAATGAATGATATGTTAAGTAAAGTTAAAAACAATTTTCTCCCTTAAAAATGTCTCCCAACCTAGTGAATTTAAAACCTAGGTCCAAGAAGAACCTCTGAACAAAAATAATTAGACATATAATCAGAAAGGGGTAAAAAAATTCAAACTTTAATTATTAAAGTAAAAATTGTAATGAAGGATTAAATTTAAAAAAAGGGGTAATGGTTGTTTTATCTACTTTTGCTAATTTAATGTTTAGTTAAAAAGAAAAGAGGGTAAATGGTTGTTTTTATCTGCATTTGCTAAATTAATTTTTAGTTAAAAAGAAATAGGGTAAATTGTTATTGTATCTACACTTGCTAAATTGATTTTTTTTAGTTAAAAAATAAAAAGGGGGAAACTTAAAATAAATAGGAAACTTAAGGAAAAAGGGAAGCGTAAACAAAAGGGAAAACGTAAATAAAAAGATGAATGTCTAACTTAGTAAGGAATCTTGTCTTTGGGACTTTCTATTTATGAACTCAACTTGTATTTAAGTAAGGCATAAGTCATTTAATAATTATAAGGAAATATTGGAACACCAAAGAGCGTTTTTAGGAATGCTCTTGGTGGGTGAGGGAAATAAGAATATTTAATTAATTAATAAAATTGATTTTCTGGTGCAACTAGGGGATCGAGTGACATGTGTGCATAGGATATTTTTAAAAATAAATTAAATGAAAAAGGAATTTAATGAGAATTTGGGAAACTAATTACTTGAAAACTCTATAAAAATTAAGGAGGAGGAGGAGTATGGATGTCATCTTTTTGCGTAACGTTACGCTGCTGAAATTTTATCTTGATTGGACTTTCTCTTGTGGGAGTTGGGATACCCATCTTGGGTAATGAGTGGTATCTCAAGATTACGAGGCAAGTTGGGTGCTATCATTCTCTGGTATCGTGTGTGTGGCCCCTTTGCGGCGCGAGGGGCTCAGTGGGAAGAATATTACCCCTAGCATTGGCTGGGAGGTACCCGTGAGGTCAAATCGGTTGGCAAGTGGGAGTTGGATGGAGCGCTCGCGGGACAACGAATTCAGAGATTTCACATTTGGATATGGTACAGATGTGTATATTTGTATTGAATGTTAGTTTAAATATTGTTCATGCACCTTCAGTAATTTACTTCTATTGCGTTAAGTTTTATGTTTAATCAACATAACACTATCTAGAGATTTCATTTTATCTTTCAACAACATGTCTTGATGAGCCCATTATTTTATGATCATAGGAATTAAAGACATCCCAGCCTTATGCTCATTGTATTTTGAATTGATTTCCCATGGTGAACCCAAACTCTGGTTGCAATGACTTATCTGCGTTCTTATTTATTGATTTAATACGAAGAAAAATTGTGTTTTTATCTTTTGTCCCTTATCTTTAAGTTATTAGTTTGTGCCTGAGTAGCCGACCAAGAGAAGAATCGATGGTCATCACTCCAATGTTTAAATACTTAGATTCAAATGCCCTGATTTCCTGACCATATATAATAAGTGAAGGATAATTTTTTGCCTAGCTATCTATCCCTTACTTATCTCTTCATTTTTCTCTTATGATTAATGTCTGATCTCTGCATTTTTCTTTTATGCATAATCCCTGCATCCTTCCCAGAATTTTATCTCTGTGTTTGACTAATTCAATGTTGAATGTTTAATCCCATGCTTTCCTTGTGAATGATTATCTCTACATTTTCCTTGTGAATGATTATCTCTGCACTTTCTTTGTGAATGATTACCATTGTGATTTTAGACAATGATTCCTTTTTAAATGTTAAACAATGGATTTTAATTGTTGATCTGTATTTTCACATCAGTTAGAAGGTTTGTTAAGAATATTACGTGTTTGATATCTTTAGTCTTTCTGCATTGACATTTCATGGGTGCATTCTTTATATATTCTGCACAAAGTTATGTATGTCAATCTTAGATATTTTTATATAATTTTTATGAAAATTTAATAGCATTCTTTATAAATTTGGTATGACCATTGTTGGCATACATCTCTGATAAATCATTTTTATTCTTCCCAGTGAATCTGGGTGACACATACGCAACATTTATCCATTCTACTTTCAAAAAATTTGAATTACCAACTGTGATTTACCATGGGCATTTTTACCCAACCTTTACTCAACCTTCACATCACAAAATTCAGGGCGATTTACCAGCCTTTACACAACATTTTCACCATGAATTTTTGGGCGATTTCACCCAGTGTTTACATAGCCTTTTCATCTAGATTTTTACCCTGTTTTTACCCATCAATATCTTTACTAAACATCATTTACTGTTGATAGGGATTTACCAGTTTATAGCGATTTTATTTTATAGATTTTATCTTCGTTCCATTTACATCTGCACTTATACAACTTGACTCTACATTCATTGTATCTATGTGTTCAATGTATATGTTGCGTTCCATTTATCTCTACACGTAAACAACTTATCTCTGCATTCAATGGATATCTGCATTCATTTTATCTCTGTGTTCAATTATTTCTGCACTTAAACAAACCCATTAATTTAACTCTGCGACTTCCTATTAAATAGATAGTGATATATTGTCAATCCATTTTCAAATAGACAACATTATCATATTCAACTCTACAACTATTTAATAGAAAGCAATATATTAATGGACAACACATCATTGCTAGACATCCAGTTATTAAAAGACAATGATCACTACAGATACAGGGAACATTTTTACACAGCATGATCTGTTCTCTGGTAAAGTAATTCTCGGGATTGTCTTAGAGTTAACGTGGAATCCTATTTTTTCACATGAGCAATCTGAGTTTACCGTGGAAATGTTTTCTTGTCAATCGACCTTCTGTGAGTTCTATCAGTTCTTTAGTGCTATAACAGTTTGGTATTTTTGTACATCATTTCTTTATATGAACGTTTTAATTGCTATGTCAGTCATGTAATTGCATGTATTAGTCCTGTAATTATATATGTGTTTATATCAATGTTTAATTGCGTGTATTTTTCCTTATATTCCAATGTATCTCTTTTTCGTACCATCTTTTAAAAGTTGTAATGTGATATTTCATTACACATTCATTTTTCTTTTTCACATTTAAAAAAATTTAACTTTATTTATAAAACTAAAATTACATTGTATAGATGTTGATAAGTGTTCACCAAAGTTGATGAACATATTGTGAGATATGACCATTGAGTTCTTCAATAATTTTCTAGAGTTTCATTATGAGATGCAAGTTTTCCTTTGACCTATAATTAGTTGTCTAACTCTCTTCTCTATATATAAATCGTTTCTCTCTATATATATATGATTAAGAAAACACCCGAATATTTTTTTGTGTTTGTTTGTTAGTTTGTCTGTGACATGTGGGACTAACCTGTGGCTAATAAATCATGACTCAAGGGAATTTGAGCCTTCAAAATCACCCGGGGATCGCACCCATCCTGAGCCACACCAACCCTTAACATGGCTGGATTTTTTGTCCTCGTAGGTTTCGAACCGATGACTTTAACATCACAGAGCACCTTAACAGCACACTCTGTCACCGACTGCCCTACACCTTAGGGACTTTAAAATTTGAAGGACATGGGGGTGGGATTTGATCCACTTATGTGTGCACTGGTCATGATACCATTTCATATAGTATCTATGGGTGCAACCACACATTCAACCACTACCTCAAGGTGTCCCCATGGCTCCAGGTAAAGCCCTCATGAGAATTGAACCTTGCCCAATGGTGAAAAACTCCGCACTTTCCACCATTGGATCTAACCCCTTTGGGTACCTGAATATTACTTCCACTGTATAGAGAATTAGAATAGAAAATCCCTGCACATGAATTTTATAGATATTACTCAAATTATAATTGTTTTACAGTGTGGGAAACCTAGCTTAGGGTTATGCGCCTTCCGATGTGGATGTTGTTGTTTGTTTTTGAGGTTGTACATGTTGTAACATTTAATAATGATCTCTCATTCGCCAGGAGGGTTCTAGCTACTTACCATGGAAGTTGTTGTGCTCGAATGATTGATGTCACTTATGTGTCCTTGAGGTCCTAACCCTGCAGGGTAGGATGGGCAGGTAGTCATTTTGATGGTCTACTTTATTTTCATATGTTACATACCGCGCGTGTGCGCACTAGTATGTCATATCGTTGTGATGCCTATTTTTTGGATTGTGTGCATCGTGTTCATCATCAAGTTGTGTTTCTTGGCTATGGTCATTGTTACCTTCCTGCTAAAAAAAAAAAAATTCACTTGTTTTGCGTCGCATGTTGTCGTAATGAATGGGGAGTTACATACGGTATCAGAGCAGGTTCAACCCTACGACTGTGGATCACCATGATTTCCACTGCACTAAACCCTTGAATAATAACTTATCTCTAATTAAAACTTTAACATGTCCATGTGGTGATCTCGATTAGAGGACGCCACAGAGGTTTGCAATGTGGTTCCATGGAAGGAGGTGCAATGCCCCTAGAGGTGCTCGTGCCCTTAGATTCTAACCCCTAAGGGGAAGAACATGTCCTTGCGCTAGATTTGATTGCTCTAAGGGATGACGATGGTCTGACAAGGAAATATTTTCAAAGGCCTTGATTCACCATCTGTACTGAGATAAGGCCAGGGTGCCTGTACCCCTATGGGTCCACAACGTTCCCCAACAAGTACCTTTATATTCACCGAGAACATGAGAGGGATACGTTCTCAAGTCCATGAGTGTCGCGAACGGCTCAGCCTTCAAGGAATGCATGGAGAGGTTGGCGATGCGCTTCACGCTTCGCGATTATGACCTCCTGCATGAAGGTCGACAAGTTGGTTTTTATTTTGAAAGGGGAGCGGTCTTCTATGGTGGAAGATGCTCCTGCAACAATTGAACACGAAAGTCAAAGATGTGCCATGGGAACTATTTGAGGAATGGTTCCGAGAGAGGTATATTATATGGAATTCATTGAGCATCAGCTTAACAGGTTCAACGCCTTGCGATAGAGAGGTCGCATAGTACCCAAGTACAAGGCCCATTTTATGGAGCTTCTTCGGTATTCTCTGCACCTGAATACCGAGAAACTTAAGGTCAACAGGTTTGTGTTTGGCCTTAATGTCAGCATTTGTTCAAAGGTTAGGATTATGATGTCTCAAACCTTCCATGATGTTGACCAGAAGGCCCTCATAGTGGAGGAGAAACTTATAAATGGGGGTCAAAGTAGGAGTCGAGTGAGACCAACGCCTTATCAGTAGACTCCTTACCGAGGACAACAAAACCAATAGCAACGTCAACCGCAACAACAACAGTTTAGGCATGTTCCGCAGAATAGACTAGGATTCCATTCCGGTGGACCGTCAACTTCTACTTCAGGTACCATGGGTACTAGACTGAAGAAAGGTTGTTGGACGTGTGGGGAGGCACATTACGATCATGACTTCCCAATGGAGAGGACTAGATCATCTGGATCATCCAGACCCACTACCATGGGAGATTTGGGCAAGGCCCATCTGATTCATGCAGTGGTGAATAACCACCAGGGAGAGAACCAATCAACTATGCTCGAGACGTCAGGTACCGTTGCTGACCAGACCCTTATTATTTTTATAGATCCTGGTGCTACAAAGAGTTTCATTTCTAGGGCATCATTAAAGAGAATTAAGGTAAAGGTAGTCGAGCAAGATGAGCTTAGATTTGTAGAAATGGCTTCGTGAGACAAATAGAAGGGTGGTGGGGAGGTTACGAGCTATAGCCTTAACCTGGGAGATTTTGTCACTAGGGCCAACCTATACGTCATGATATTAGTATATTATGACATTGCGATCGGGATGGAATGTTTGGAATCACATGAGGCGATACTCAACTATAAGACAAAATGGTTAAGCTTGGTCAATAATGATGGATAGAGATGTGTGATTGTAGATCAGAACCAGGGAGTTTCCATGAGGTTCATCTCTTCCTTGCAGCTATGGAAGATCATGTGCAAGGGGTGTAAGATTTATGCGATCCTTACATTAAACGAGAAGGGATTAACAGAAGGTCTAGAACACCTTTCGGTGGTGAGAGAGTTTGCGGACATCTTCCCCGAGGAGTTACCTAGGATGCCTCCATAGAGGTAATTGGATTTTACCATAGACCTAAAACCGGGGACTAAACCGATAGAAAGAACGACATATTAGATGTCGAGCCCAAAGTTACAGGAGTTGAAAATGCAACTGAAGGAGTTGTTGGACCTGGGACTTATGTCCAAGTGTATCATTGTGGGGTGTGCCATTTATGTTCATATGGAAGAAGGATGGATGGTGGAGACTCTGCATTGAATATCATCAATTGAACAAGGAAATGATCAAGAATCAATATCCGTTTCCCAGGATTGATGATTTGTTTGATTATATGAAGGGTGCCACAGTGTTTTCAAAGATCGAACTGAGATCAGGGTATCACAAGTTACGGATCAAGTAGGACGACATCCCTAAGATCACCTTTAAGACGAGGTTTGGACATTATGATTTTACCGTTTTACCTTCTAGATTGACAAAATCCCCTGGGGTATTTATGAGTTTTATGAATGGGGTGTTCCACGAATACTTGGACAAGTTCATCCAAGTATTCATTGACGATATTTTGATTTACTCTCAAACTTTGGAGGATCATGAGGAGCACTTGTGCTTGGTACTATAGTTTCTGTGAGAGAACCAATTGTATGAGAAATTGTCTAAATGCTTGTTTTATCAATCGAAGATTCACCACTTAGGGCATGTCATCTCTGACGAAGGTATTGTTGTGGATCCAACAAAGGTCGAGGCTATTATGGAATGTCCTGCACTGACGAATGTCCGAGAAGTGCGTAGATTCATGGGTTTAGTGGGATACTATCAATGGTTCATTGAGGGTTTTTCAAAGATAGAAAATCTGATTACGGAATCGTAGAAGAAGAACCAGAAGTTTGTTTGGACCGATAAATGCGTGGAGGGATTTTGGAGGCTCAAGGATATTTTGATAAAAAAATCAATATTAAAGGTCCCTGACATGGATGTGGACTTCTTGGTATGCACTGATGCATCCAAGTAAGGTTTAGGTGGAGTCTTGATGCAAGACAGTCGAGTGATCACTTACATCTCTAGAAAGTTGAGAAGGAATGAGGAGAAATATGCAATGCATGATTTAGAGTTGTTATCCATTATATATGCCTTGAGATTTTGGGGACATTACCTGATTGGATGGAAATTTGATCTAAAAATGGACCACTATGGTCTACAACGCATCTTTACGCAAAGTGAATTGAACGTGTGACAATGACATTGGTCAGAATTTCTTAGCGAGTACGATTTCAAGATTACTTATATAAAGGGAACAATGAACAGAGTGGTGGATGCATTTAGTCAGAGACCATGCATCTTTTCGGTGATATCTCTTCAAACAAATCTATGTGAAAAATTCTAATCTTACAACACGATGATGACTGGTACAAAGAGGTCAAGGATTTTATCAGACAAAACACAATGATGGTACCAGAATTTGAAGGATTTACTATGGACAATGATGGATTATTGAGATTTATAATTCAAATTTATGTATCGCGCAACGACGAGTTGAGGATTTTGATCCTAATCAAGGCTCATAGAGTAGTGTACATGGTTCATCCTGTATTAATGAAGATGAGCGCAGACCTTAAACCCTTATTCTTCTGGAAAGGAATGAAGGCAAACATAGTCAACTACATGGCCATATGTTTAGAATGTCAGCAAGTGAAGGCTGAACATAGACATGTGACAAGACTACTACAACCACATGTTATTCCTGAATTGAAATGGGAGGTCGTTTCGATGGATTTCATTGTTGGATTGCCACTTACGGCAAGGAGACATGACTCGATTTTTGTGGTAGTCAACACTCTGACAAAGAGTGCTCATTTTGTTCCTGTGCATACGAGGTATTAGGCACCTGACATAGCTAGAGTTTTCATCAATGAGATTGTGAGGTTGCATGGCATGCCTAAGAGGATTATATCTGATAGGGGATTGGTGTTTATAGGACGATTTTGGACTAGTTTCCAACAGGCCTTGGGAACCCAACTTAACTTTAGTACCGCGTATCACCCAGAGACATATGGGAAGACCGAACGAACAAACAAAATCTTGGAGGATATGTTGTGTATGTACGTTATGGTCCAACAAAATCATTGTGAAGAGTTCTTGCCATTGGTAGAGTTTCTGTACAACAATAATTATCAAAGCACCATTAAGATGGCGGCGTCAGAGTTTCTTTACGGGAGACTGTCTCATACGCCTTTGAGTTGGGACTGGCTTGAGGATAGGGTCTTGGTGGGACCAGAAGTGATCCAAGAAATGGAATATCAAATGCAAACTATAAGAGAAACGATCAAGGAAGCACAAGTTCAACAGAAGAGTTATGTCGATGCGCATTGTGTCAATCGTAGTTATGAAGTTGGCGATCGAGTATTCTTGCGGGTGAAACCACATAAGAGTTCTATAAAGTTTGGAAAGGGTGATAAAATGTCCCCTAGGTTCATGGGACCTTTCAAGATTGTGTAAAAGAAGGGGCTCCTGGCCTATCAACTAGCCTTGCTTGATTCTTTGAGGCGTATGCACAATGTTTTCACGTATCTGTTTTGAGACATTGTATTAGTGATCCTACTAATGTTATTGACATGAGTTCCTTTCACTTATCTGATGAGGGTGCACTCATGGCTGAGACAATCCACATCCTATAACATTTCATTCGATAGCTATGACATAAAACAATATATTAGATCAAGGTCCAGTGGGAAAACTATAGTCTGTACTCGACAACCTGGGAGGACGCATATGATATGCACCAACATTTTCCATTTTTGTTTGATATATAGACTTATGATAATGAGATACACTTTATTTCAACACTTATATACTGTGAAACTTTTGGACGAAGTTTAAAATAAGAGAGGGTGTATGTAACATACCTCTCTTATGCACACTGAGCGAACTTATTCTTGTGGACACTTACTTGCAAGTGATCTGGGTTATTATATCTATTGGTCGTTTTGATTATGATTATGAGATATTATGGATTTGATGACATTTTATTTGGTTGTATTTACATAGACATGTGTTATTGAGTGGGTTCTCCTGAGTGTGCAAAAATTTGGATCTCGAGGATACAGAGGCATCAATGAAACCCCTTGGACTCTAGATCAAGTCAGGGAGTGGACTGTTGGGTTTGAATATTGTTGATGTGATATATGTACATGTTATTAGATGTTATGATAATTGATTACTATTGTTGACATGCTTCTCTGATGGATGCAGGCTGATGATAGCTTGTCGACCAAACTCACATAAGGAGTAGAGGGGTCATGCATGACAACCAGAGACATTGAGGGAGAGGTGTGGCAAAAACCATACCACAACCTATTAGCACTCCTGCTATGGCTCGAACTATAGGTTAAAAATTACCTAGTTTTATAATACCCACGATGTTGTGAGGGAAGATTGTGACAGTCGCTCACGATGATTCTAAGGGGCACGCAATAAGGAAGGGGCCTTATTCCTTAGAGGGCCTTATTATCCCACAAGATCACCTCACAGAGTATTGAGTCCATGATTTTGACGTCTACCAAGTCAGTCAAGAGGCAAGTGGCACCCTTGGAGCACGTAGTGCGTCTTGAGGGACAGATCGCGCAGAGAAAACATGAAGAGGTGAGTGGCACCCTTGGAGCACGTAGTGCATCTTGAAGGGCACATTGCGCAAGGAAAATGGAAAGAGGCGAGTGGAACCCTTGGAGCACATAGTGTGTCCTGAAGGGAACGTCCTAATTTTAACTGGTAAGTGAATAAACTTAGTGCCTAGAAAACTATGCCTTCTTAGGACCTAGTTGGCCTTAAAATGAATGATATGTTAAGTAAAGTTAAAAAATAAATTCCCTTAAAAATGTCACCCATCCTAGTGAATTTAAAACCTAGGTCTAAGTAGAACCTCTGAACAAAACTAATTAGACACATAACAAGAAGGGGGTAAAGAAATTCAAACTTTAATTATTAAAGTAAAAATTATAATGAAGGATTTAATTTTTAAAAAGGGGTAATGGTTGTTTTATATACTTTTTCTAATTTAATTCTTAGTTAAAAAGAAAAGAGAGTAAATGGTTGTTTTTATCTACATTTGCTAAATTAATTTTTAGTTAAAAAGAAAAGAGGGTAAATGGTTATTTTATCTACACTTGCTAAATTGATTTTTTTTAGTTAAAAATGAAAAAGGGGGAAACTTAAAAGAAATAGGAAACTTAAGGAAAAAGGGAAACTTAAAGAAAAGGGGAAACGTAAAGAAAAAGTTGAATGTCTAACTTAGTAAGGAATCTTTCATTTGGGACATTCCATTTATGAACTCAACTTGTAATTAAATAAGGCATAAGTCATTTAAGAATTGTATGGGAATATTTGGACACCAAGGAGAATTTTTATGAATTCTCTTTGTGGGTGAGGGAAATAGGAATATTTAATTAATTAATAAAGTTGATTTTCTGGTACAACTAGGGGATTGGGCGACATGTGTACGGGGGAGGTTTTTCGAAATTAATTAAATGAAATAGGAATTTAATGAGAATTTAGGAAACTAATTATTGGAAAACACTATATAAAGGATGGAGGAGGAGAAGTATGGATCTCATCTTTTTGCGTAATGTTACGATGTTGAAATGTTATCTTGACTAAACTTTCTCTTGTGGGAGTTGGGATACCTAGCTTAGGTAACGAGTGGTAACTCGACATTGCGAGGTGATTTGGGTGCTAGCATTCTACGGTATTGTGTGTGTGGCTCATTTGCGGCTCGAGGGGCTCAGGGGGAAGAAGAGTACCACTAGCATTGGCTGGGAGTTACCTGTGAGGTAGCTTCATAGAGCGTGAGCGGGACAACGACTTTGGAGCTTTCACATTTGGCTATGGTAGACATGTGTATATTTTTATTGAATGGTAGTTTAAATATTGTTCCTGCGCCTTCAGTAATGTACTTCTACTGTGTTAAGGTTTATGTTTAATCATCGTAACACTATTCAGAGATTTTATTTTATCTTTCAATAACTTGTATTTATGAGCCCAACATTTTATGATCAGAGGACTTAAAGACATCCCAAACTTATGCTCATTGTATTTTGAATTAATTTCCCAAGGAGAACGCAAACTCTGATTGTAATGAATTCTCTGCGTTTTTATTTATTTATTTAATACAAAGAAAAAATATTTTTTATCTTCTATCCCTTACCTTTAAGTTATTAGTCTATGCCCAAGCAATCGGCCAGGAGCTGAATCGACGGTCGTCACTCAGGTGTTTAAAGACTTAGATTCAAATGCCCTGCTTTCCTATGCATAGATAATAATTGAAGGATAAATTTTCACCCAACTATATATCCCTTACTTGCCTCTGTGTTTTTCTCTTATGATTAATCTCTGATCTCTACGTTTTTATTTTATGCATAATCCTTGTGTCCTTCCCATAATTGTATCTCTGCGTTTGACTGATTCAATACTGGATTTTTAATCTCGTGCTTTCCTTGTAAATGATTATCTCCATGTTTTCCTTGTGAATGATTATCTCTACGCTTTCTTTGTGAATGATTACCACTATGATTTTAGACAGCAATTCCCTTTTAAATGTTAAGAAACAGATTTTAATTGTTGATCTATATTTTCACATTAGTTTAAAAGGTTTGTTAAGCATCTTACTTGTTTGATATCTTTAGTCTTTCTGCATTGACATTTTGTGGGTGCATTCTTTATATATTCTGCACAAATTTTTGTATGTCAATCATAGATATTTTTATATAATCTGTATGAATATTTAATTGCATTCTTTATAAATTTTGTATGACCATCATTGGTGTACATGTCTGATAAATCATTTTTATTCTTCCCAACAAATCTAGGTGACTCATGCGCACCATTTATCTGTTCTTCTTTCAAAATATTTGAGGCACCAACTGCGACTTACCATGGGCGTTTTTACCCAACCTTTACTCATCCTTCACATGACGAAATCCGGGGTGATTTAGCAGCCTATACACAACATTTCACCATGAATTTTTGGGTGATTTAACCCAATGATTACATGATCTTTTCAACCATATTTTTACCCCATTTTTACCCAACAATATCTTTACTAGACAACATTTACTGTTGACAGTGATTTACCAATTTATAGCGATTTTATTTTATAGATTTTATATGTGTTCCATGTACCTCTACACTTAAACAACTTAACTTTGTGTTTATTGTATACATGCGTTCAATGTATATGCTGTGTTCCATTTATCTCTGCATTCAATGGATATTTGCGTTCATTTTATCTCTACATTCAATTATTTTTGAACTTAAACAAACCTAGAAATTTAGCTCTGCGACTTCCTTTTAAATAGATAGTGATATATTGTTATGTTGGATTACTGATAGGGGGGTGAATTAGTAATAGAGCAATTTAATCCTTTTTAACCAAATAATCCAAGTGTTATGTCAATGTAGAATTATCATCCAATAATGAGCAATGAACAAATGAACAATCATACACATACACAGTACACCATTGTTTTACGTGGAAACCCAAAGTGGAAGCAAACCACATTATGTTTTTTCTTATATGTATTGAAGAATTAAATTCATAAGAAGCACCAACTTCCTATGTTTTTCAGCTGCAACTGGAAGGAGGCTCCAAACCCCTAGTTTATCAGGCTACAACCTAAGGGAATCTCCAACTCCCCAATTATTTGGCTACAACTAGAAGAAGGCTACAACCTCCTATGTTCTCTGGTTATAACTAGAAGGTGGCTACAACCACCTGTCCTTTCCCCTTACAACTTACCTGAAGTAGAATTAGAATGATGGAACCATTGTCACACTATCGCTGTGAGATATACCATTATAAACCTATATCAATAAATTTGAACCATGCATCAACCATCCATCAACCTGTACCTCAACCTTTAATCAACCTGTACCATAAAGAAGTGCATCAACCATGCACCAACCTGTACCAAACAACCTGTAATCAACCTATACCATAAACAAGTGCATCAACCATGCACCAACCTGTAACAATGATGTCTCAACTACTCATCAATATGTACCAACATCATCAACTATACACCTCATGTATGTGCCAACTCATCAACTACTTGTCTCGACCATGTACTCAACATGTACTTCGACCAAAAGCCCTCATCAATTTCATCATCCAAATCTAATGAAATAGAACTTGTGTATATGATCACATTCCGACAAACCTTTCTTAACTTTAACAACAAAAGACTAGCATTTTCATCAAACTTTTCTTTAGTCTCACATGTCTAGTTCTGGATTAGTCAACAACCCCAACTTGAAGTAATCATAACTTTGTACATGTAATGAATAAATATTTGAAACTGATAAAAAATGTTATTCAATGTGTTTTGTGAAATTCCTCCAGGTTTCACTACTTGTAACCTCTCATAAAAGGATTTATAGCAAAAATGGCATACCTTGCTGAATTCTGTTTTATTCTAGAGAGAAACCTTGTAGAGTGTTCCCCGCATAGAATATTTTTTGAATCGATATGAAACTATTAGAAAACATACTACAGACTATACTCTAACCAACACATTTTTTATTACTGAATTTTGATCTTTTATGAATAAGTTATGACGTTTTTACCCGAAACACCTGTTTTTGACTAGTTTCAGGACTAGCCATGAACCCTATTTTCCATGTAGTGTAAATCCAAAAATAAAACGAATCAAAAGCTGAATTTTTTACCACAGATACTTGGATATGTTTCCTCAATGGAAATACAATTTCATGTTATGAATCATTATAGAAACAAATTTATTGCGAAAATGGTGAGATGAACTGTAAATAACATACCTTAGAAAGCACCATCAAAAGAATTTATCCTTTTTTGAATTACAACCTTCTTTTCTTCATCTTCCCTAAAAAATACAACATATATAGCCTTTGTTTACCTCATACACCTATAGGTATTCAATATTATCAAGTGTGTCTTAAATGAGAGAGCCTTGCCTCTTCTTTATACTCTGCAAGTAGCTTCCTTAAAAACATCTTCTAGGTCACTTTACCCACTTTCCTTATTTTAGGGTTAAGCCATTTCTAATTTCTCCATTGAATTTATTATTTAAATAATGTATTTTGTATTCACTTTGAATTATAGTACACTCATTACTTAACTTTATTATTTACCTTCTAAAATCTCTTAAACCACTTTGACTACTTTGACCTTTTGGGGCTTCTAGATGACATATGAGGGTCCTTCAACTTCGTAAGGCCATATCTCTCAAACCGTGAGGATTTATGTGACATTCCACATACAACCAGAAATGGAATGATATGTACTATACATATAGAATAGTATTACCTTCAAATATAGCAAAAATCATATCGTTATCCATTAAACAAACTTGGGTCCATTACCCAAACCTAGGTTCTCCAACTTCACATGGTCATATCTCTCTAACCGTGAGGAGTTATGTGACATTCCACATACCACCAGAAATGGCATGACAAGAAATATCCATATAGGATAGTTTCCTTGAAAAATTCATTGTCCTTCATCTCATTATTCCATAATTAATCATGGGTTCTCTTACTCCAGAAAGCGTCTTCCCGTGAGGGATTTCAGCATAAGGGGACCACTTTGGAGTTCATCCATATTTAATTCTTATCAAACATGACAAGACAATAATGGGTCATCTTTACATCAAACTATCTTGGCTCCATTTCCCAAACCTTTGTGCTGCGGGGATTTCTTCAAGGGTTGACATCAATGACAACCAACCTTAATCAACAATCTCCCCCTTTGGCAGTGATGGCAACACTCTGATGCAATACTGAAATCATATCACTCATGCTCCCCCTGGAACCATGCCTCTGTCCTTTGCATATGATAAGTCTGCTCCCCCTGGAACCATGCCTCTATCCTCTACATATGATAAATCTCTCCCCCTTTGTCATCAATGGAAAAGGTATCTTTCCATACAGGGTTTCTACCCCTGACTGAATTGTCCTCTGATGGTGCTTTCTCATGTAAATCTAAGACATATAAGATAAGCATTCAAAAATAATTCAAAAAAAATTCATTTTGGAGTGGAAATAACTCCAAGTCTTTGGCGAAGATATTCAAAGGTTTCACGTGGAAGTGGTTTTGTAAAGATGTATGGCACTTGTTCTTTTGTGCCCACATACTCAACTCTGATGTTCTTTTCTACAACCTACTCCCGTAGAAAGTGATACTTGATTGGAATGTGCTTCATCTTGGAGTGCATCACCGGGTTCTTCGATATAGTGATGGTGCTTGTTAGTATCACAATAGATTGGAATGGGCTCATCATACTCAACCTGTATATATGTCAGAGATTGTTTCATCCAAAGTGCCTGTGTACAACATGATGTTGCTGCAATATACTCTGCCTCGACTATAGATAAATATATTGATGATTGTTTCTTTCTTATCCATGATACTAAAAACTCACCTAGGTAGAATGCTGCTCTGAAACCAATTGTTGGATTACTGAGAGGGGGGGTGAATTAGTAATAGATAAATTTAATCCTTTTTAACCAAATAATCCAAGTGTTATTTCAATGTAGAATTATCAACCAATAATGAGCAATGAACAAATGAACAATCATACACATACATAGTACACTAGTGTTTTACGTGGAAACCCAAAGCGGGAGAAAACCACATAATGATTTTTCTTATATGTCTTGAATAATTACATTCATTGG
>SNQJ01S0049594.1:19375-44353 GCA_010110895.2 Picea sitchensis
ACTAGGGGTGATATGGATTATATTAGTTCAATATTATAAGAGTAGCAAGGGTTGGGTTATATGGGTTAAAGGAACTAGCTTTGATATCGATTACATGAGTTAAGGATTAAGGGTTAGGGATAATAGGGGTTAAGGGTTATAAATTCATGGATTAGAGATTAAAAGTTATATGGATTATGATTCATAGGGGTTAAACATTACAAAGGTTATGGTTTGTTTGGATTAGAAGGGGTAAGGTCAACCTTCTTTTATTCATATTCTATTTAGATATGTTTTATTATCTCTATCCCTATTTAATAGAGCCTAAGATAAGACACTTATTGATCCTTCTCTCTATATAGGAGATGCATATATTGGGCCAAGGAGGCCACCTAGGGAAACACCCACCTGGGGCACACAAGTCAATCACCTAGGTGCAACACTTCTTCACCTTTTGAGGATGAATTAAATATATGTAAAATAAATGGTTCCCTTGGTATATAAGGTGAACCGGGACTAAAATAAAACATTCTTACCTTTTCTTCTGAAGCTATGTGTCTTGGTTTTTTTATTTTCTGATTTTTCATTTTACATTCATGGCAATTTCTGATCCAGGTGGATATTGGTCGCCACCCACTTTTTTCGACTCGCTCAATACAGTTTTCTCGCAATTTTGGAAATTTACTATTTTTAGTAGTTTTTAACTTCGAGGGCCATTTTGAGGGCCCAAATGAAGGTTTTTCGAGATCGAGGTTCTCAATGATAGTCGAATCCATCATTGAGC
The DNA here is from genome assembly GCA_010110895.2 of Picea sitchensis. Taxonomy (NCBI): domain Eukaryota; kingdom Viridiplantae; phylum Streptophyta; class Pinopsida; order Pinales; family Pinaceae; genus Picea; species Picea sitchensis. Next base: position 20,139 of record SNQJ01S0049594.1, read on the forward strand.
TCCCAAAATGAATCTCCTTGATGATACATTTTCGACGAGCTATTATAGACCTAAAACGAAGATCGTATGCAAAAGTTATGACCACGGGATGCTGATGTACTAACTTACCCAAATGGGGCCCACATGACTTTTGGTGCTTCATCTCCTAGGTTAGGTTTTTGGATGTTTAGGGTTCTTGGCATTCCTGTTTATTGTAAAAATGGATTCAGAGCCTCATTGTAATCATCTTCTTGCAAATGCGAGTAGCCGTCACATCTCTTCTCGGAGATAAGCTGCCACCATTCTAGCGAGTCTTTCACTTTGTATTTTTACAGTCTCTGTACATTTATTTCACTAATAGAAATCATATATTACTATATATTTGTGTTTATGGTTGCATCTCTAAAACATTTATGTTATATTATTGAGTATCTGTGATATCTCTTTGCATTTAGTTATTATATCTCCGCTCTCATTTCGTGCTGAAAATAATCGGGATCAATTTTGTTTTTAGGGTTTCCTGAAGAATAACCAGTGCGCCTTCCTTCATGGCTACCTCCTAGTGACACTTTTTTCGATGATTCCACCTCTGACAACAATATTATCTCATTATCAAGCCACTCTCTCAGGGAGAAAATCATTTCCTTCGAGTTTTTTGAGGTAGAGGGGAGGGCACGCAAACTGGGGTTGGCACCCTTGCTGCTTTCTTCTTTATGGGAATGAAGTGAGTGCACCCTCCTCCATGGCTACACTGTGCCTCTTCCACTAATCCCTCAGGTCACCTCAGCTTGGATCCCCATTTTCTTGGTCACCCAAACTAATGGTGCGCCCTTGTTCAGATTTTTTCCCCTGAGGAATGTTTTTGGTCAGAAGCCAAGATATGGATTGCGTGGTCACCTTCTCATGTAGATAGCCTTCTTGGGTAGATCAATTGGTATCAAAGCCTCAAGATCCATGGAAAATATTCCGATCTTGAAGATTAAGCCAAATATTTTTGGGGTTTTAATGAAATAATCGAGAGTTTTCCCATTCCAGGGTTCCCATTTTTATGCAAGAAGCTCCAGATATATCATAATCGCCAAGGGAGCCCACATATCCATTCCCACAGAGAGAATTTCCACATATCTCTCCCTCTAGATCAGTTCAAGCTCCGTTGTTTCATGGTTTTGAGTCCTTTGTTCAACATTGCAACCTAGGGGCACCTTTTCTCTCCAGCTAGACTCGGAGTGCCTCCACACAAAGATCCTTTGGTAGTCGACTCATATTCCAACACATCAAATCTCATCCAAGATCTTCCCTCTATCCTCAAAGAGCTACTGAGAATGCAACAACAAAACAATCCATATCCCTTTCGGGTGGACACTCGAATCCAACTACCAAAATTTGATGGGAAAACCAATGGTGAAATGGTGGATTCTTGGATCCATAGCCTATCCACCTATTTTAATACATGTCCAGTCCTTACCAAAGAAAGGAAACTTCAGATTGCTTCCTTGTAATTAAAATGGCTGGAACAAACTTGGCGGGATAAAGAGAAAGAGAAGACCACATTTGTGATAGGGATTGGGGATGCTCCAGAATCCTCTACTTCGTAATCCATCAAAACCTAGTCTCAAATTTCTAAAGCTTTGAGAAATCACTTCTACCCACCTGGGTATTTGCAATCCTTATGGATCAAATGTCACCAACTTTGATAACTCCCTTCACAAGGAGTGCAAGGCTACAAAGACTTCTTCTACAAGATGCACCTCTTGCTTCATGTTCCATATCCAGAAGAGGTACTCATATTAAAATTTGTGGCTATTTGATTAATTCAATTCCATCGAGAAGTAGAGCTGTCTGAGAATCCAACTTTAGATAAAACGTTTCAGAGATCTTTGGCTATAGAAAGGAAAGTCGCTCCTAGAGGTCATATTCCTCAGTCCCACCCTTACACCAATGCCCCCACCTCTGAACCATCCATATCCCATCCCTCAGCCTTCTTTCCACCTCCTCGAACTCAAAAATTCACACCTAATGCAAATACAAGGACACCTTGGTGCTCATTCCACAAAACTACTTCACACAATTCATCAGATTGTCAAATCCTCCAAAATCTAAAAACCAACAAAAATCTACTCACTGAGCCCATTGCACCTTCCCATGTAGAAGATATAGAAGAAGTTCTTCTAGATAATCTCATAGAAGTAGATCCCTCATTGATTCTAATGATCTAGGAATATTTGAACGCATGCACCCAACCCCTCTTCACCCATAATTGCCAAATAAAAAATGCCTTCACTTTACTGTTTATGGACAATGGAAGCTACAAAAATTTGGTCTCTCAAGCCCTTGTCAATCGACTTAATCTTGTCACTACTCCACATCCGTAACCCTATCAACTCAGATGGGTCTAGAAGGATGGCCCTTGCCTCCTAGTTTCCAAGCGTTGTCTGGTCACTTTCGCCATAGGCCAATTCAAAGATATTTTCCTCTATGATGTCTCCCAATTGGATTGTGTGGATTTGTTGCTCGGTATTCCATATCAAACCCAAAGAAATGCTATCTATCTAGCCCAATCCTTCCAGTACACAATTACCAAAGAAGGCCACACTTATATCTTAACTACAAAAAAAACGAAACTCCCTTTTACCAAAGAACAAATCCCAGATGTACACTTAAACCAATGTGTCTCTCTCTATTTCTTGTGCCCAATAACACAAAACAACACCATGCACCCTGTTCCTGAAAATATGACTCCCCTCCTCCATGAGTTCGTAGAGGTATTTCAACCTCCGGAGGGACTTCACCCCTCCCGCCACATTGACCATTCCCTTCATCTCATTCCCGTATCTTCCTTACCTAACAACCCTACTTATTGGTTGGCCCCAGCAGAAATAGAGGAAATTGGAAGACAACTAACTGACCTCATCAACTCTGGCCACATCCAACCTTCATCTTCTCCTTATGATTCTACCACCTTTGTCATCCCTAAACAAGGTACCTGAGAAATGTGTCTTTTCACTGATTATCGATCCTTGAACAAAGCTATAATAAAAAACCATTACCCCCTTCCCCAAATTGAGGAACTACTCGATACCCTCTAAGGAGCTAAGTGGTTTACTAAATTGGATTTGACATTCAACTACCATCAAGTTTGAATGAACCCAGATGATGTTTGGAAAATAGCATTCAAGACCAAATTTGGTCTTTTTGAGTGGAAAGTCATGCCTTTTGGTCTCACCAATGCCCTAGCCACTTTCATGAGCCATATCTTCAGAGAACATTTGGGTCGATTTGTGGTGATCTACTTAGATGACATTCTCATCTTTAGTCAGACATGGGACACTCACATGCAACATGTCCGACAAGTTCTCCAAATTCTCCAATAGCACAAGTTGCAACTCAAAGAGAAGAAGTCATATTTTGGTCAAAATTCAGTTCCCTATCTCGGCTTTGTGGTCAGCTCAAAGTGTATTCAACTAGATCCAACAAACATCCAAGCATTGAAACAATGGTCTCTACCTTCTTCAGCTAAGGAGTTGAAAATATTTTTGGGTGGCATCAATTTCTATCATAAGTTCATTCCCTCTTTTTCAAATATTGCTTGACCTTTACATCAGCTCTTAAATATTTCTTCTACATTCATCTGGACCAAAGAAGAAACTAGTCACTTTTTTAAGCTCAAAGACACCCTCTTCTCATCCCATGTTTTACATCTTCCATACCTCTCCCAACCCTTTGAGATTGAGTTTGATGCCTCACGATATGTTATTGATGCCATACTTAAACAGGGAGGACACCCCATTGCTTGCCACTCTAAAATGTTGTCCGAGGCAAGGAAAAATTATTGTACCTATGACAAGGAATTTTATAGTCTCGTGTAAGCACTCAAAGATTGGAGGCATTATTTGTTGGGTAAAGAAACCATTCTTCATACCAACCACCACCCTTTGATTTTCATCTACTCTCAATCAAAGATTCAAGAACAAAGGCAGCTTAAATGGGCCTCATACATTCAGCAATTTCACTTAATCATCAGATATAAGAAAGGAACTTCAAATAAAATGGTTGATTTGCTAAGTCAACATCCCACTCCAGTTATCTCCATTCAAGAAGTATGTTGTGTTACTTATGAAACATGGAAATATCAATATGCTACTGATACCGACATTCAAGAGATTTGGGAAGCTTTTCAAAGTCCCACAATGATCAATTAGAGCCCCTTCCTAGACTACACTATTCGGGATGGGTGGCTATATAACTTGAATTTGCTATGCATTCCACACTCAGAAGACCACCTCTTGCTCATCAGGGAGGTGCATGCTTCAGCGTATGGGGGCCACTTCGGGACCTCAAAGACCACCCAACATCTACAATGCCATTTTCATTGGCCTTCCATGTAGCCTCAAGTTGAAAAATTTATTAGAGCTTGTGCCTTATGCTCACAATCCAAGCCATCCAACCGGAAGCATGGGTTGTATCAACCACTGCCACTTCCTTCTCAGCCTTGGGAGTCGATCTCAATGGACTTCCTCAGTGAAATTCCAACAACCCAAAAGAAACATGATGCAATATGGGTAGTGGTATGTTGCTTCAGCAAAATGGTGCTTATTATCCCATGCACAAATACTACTAAAGCAACGCACACAACATAACTCTACTTCTATCGTGTCTGGCCCCATTTTGGCCTTCCAATTAGTATCATTTCAGAAAGAGATTCTCGCTTCCTCAATACATTTTGGAAGACCATATGGGCGCTATTGGGGTGCCACCTCAAGTTTTCTACAACATTCCATCCTCAAACAAATGGCCAAATAGAGGTTGTCAAGAGATTCTTGGTACATTCTCTCCAAACTCACTTTGGGCGCAACAAATAATGGGACAATTACTTGCACATTCTCTAGAATAGCTACAATAAGGAAACACATTCCTCTACAGGATTTTCACCTTTTGAATTTTCCTTAGGCTTCCAACCAACATCTCTAACCGATCTCCCACTCACTTGGGCTCCTCAAGGTACCTTCCATCAACAACAGGAACAACTATCAGCTCAACGATTTCTCCAACAAATTCCACAATGCGACAATACAATCACATCAGCACTCAAAGAAGCCTGAGATCATGCCAAGAAGCACCATGACAAACAAAGAACCTTCATGTCCTTTCAACCAGGGGATCAAGTCTAGTTACACTTGGATAAGAAGCGCTTCATAGGCCACCATCAAAAGCTTCTGCCAATCATATATGGTCCATATACAATACTCGACAAGATTGGAGAAAATGCATATAGGTTGGATCTGCCACCCCAACTGGGAATCCATAATGTCAATAATGTAAATCACTTAAAGTTGTTTGAGCCTTCCCTCCTGGAAAAACTAGTCACCATCACTCATCCAGTGGATAACATTCTCGATTTCGAACTCCCATTGGCGAAAGACACCATACTGGACACTCGAAGTGAGTCTACAAGACACCAGACTTACACTTCATATCTGGTAGCCCATCAAGGCCAAACTCTAGCTTAGGCAAAGTGGATCACAACTGATGTATTGCACAACAAGTTTATGCATCTTCTCATGGAAGCCAATACGCTTCCATATCTAAACAGGGAGGAATTGGGCGAAGGAGGCCACCTAGGGGAATGCTCACCTGGGGCACACAAGTCAATCACCTAGGCGCAACACTTCTTCACCTTTTGAGGATGAATTAAATATATGTAAAATTAATGGTTCCCTTGGTATATAAGGTGAACAGGGACTAAAATAAAGCATTCTTACCTTTTCTTCTAAAGCTATGTGTCTTGGTTGTTTTCTTTTCTGAGTTTGCATTTCACATTCATGACAATTTCATTTTTAGGGTTTCCTGAAGAATAACTAGTGCACCTTCCTTCATGGTTGCCTCCTGGTGACTCTGTTTTCCATGATTCCACCTCTGAGATCAAGCTTATCTCATTAGCTAGCCACTCTCTCAAAGAGAAAATAATTTCCTTTGAGTTTTCTTATGTAGAAGGGAGGGCACGCTAACTGGGGTTTGTGCCCTTGTTGGTTTCTTCTTTGTGGGAATGAAGTGAGTGCGCCCTCTTCCATGGTTTCACTATGCTTCTCCCACTAATCCCCAAAGGTCACTCTGAGATCGCCAAAACTTCTTGGCCACTCTCAAGTCACCTCGTCTTGGATCCCCATTTTCTTGGTCACCCAAACTAATGGTGAGTCCCTGTCCAGATTTGTGCCCGTGAGGAGAGTTTTTGGTCAGAAGGCAAGCTATGGCTTGCGTGGTAACCTTCTCCTATAGATCTCCTTCTTGGGTAGATCATATATACTAATGTATTTCAAGTTCTTTATCCTTCCCTATACCTAATAAATCCCAAATTAAATTTAATTTTTATTATACATTTCAAATTATTGATCCCTCTCCCAAAATTAAAGCAAATCTATAATATTATATTTAAATTTATATGATTTTAATATATATCCATTTTTTTATTTGTAATGTTTATTAATACCTTCACGGTAAACTTTATTATAATGGTTTCAAACCAAAAATGTCCTCACAACTCTCATTTCCTAAACACTAACCTAATTGGAAACAGTGACCTCGGTAGACAATATTGATTTGATAAGTATATATACTAAATTTTTGTAGTTAGAAATTTATTTTGTTAACATTGAGTTCATTTAATAGAAAAGGCAAAAAGTTAATTTTTAAAATATTAATAATTTTAATTTTTTTAAATAAATTGAATCCTTCCATTTTTAAAATTTGGATCAGTTTTAATTAAAATATTTGTTAATCCTTTGTTTAGATAGCTATTGACCTGTCTCCATGTTTCAAAAACTCTTAGATTAAATTTTAGTTTATATAAAAAATATATTCTAAATTATTAATCTTTATACTTAATTAATAAATATCATATTAAATTAAGTAAAAATTTATAAAATTTAATATCAAATAAATATCATATTAAATTGAATTTATATAAAAAATATATTCTAAATTATTAATCTCTATACTTAATTAATAAAAAATTACTTAATAATTTACTAAATTTAATTTCAGATAATTATACTCGCAAATAATATACGCAAATAATATAAGTAAGTACAATTAAAGATAACTTTTCCTTATGATTAAAATATATGCTAAATTAAGTAGCTAATTCATTATTTCGTTAAGATATCAATAGATTTATAATTATTAATTTTTCAATATTTAATAAATTTTTAATTAAAAAAAATATATAATAATATAATTTAAATTGGAAAGTTTTTATTTAATTATTCATATCAAATTAATTTGATTATTTTAGATAATTTTAAAATTATAATAATATATATTAATATTTTAATCTTTTTTTTTTTTTTAAATTGTATAAACTTTTTATAATAAATATTTTAAATATTAAAGTTTTACAAATATTTATTAATTTTAAATATCTATTAATCCATGTCAATACATTATTTTTTTAATAAATATTTTAAAATATTTAAATTTTATAAATATTTAAGCTTTTTAAAATATCTATTAATCCATGTCAATGCATTCTATTTTGTTTAATTTATAAATACCTTTTACTTTTACTATTACTATATATAATTTAAAAAATAAGTAAGTAGAAAACTAAACATGACTCCATTATTTTTTAATAAATATTTTAAAATATTTAAATTTTGTAAATATTTAAGTTTTTTAAAATATCTATTAATCCACGTTAATGTATTCTATTTTGTTTAATTTATAAATATTTTTTACTTTTACTATTACTATATATAATTTAAAAAATAAGTAAGTAGAAAATTAAACATGACTCTTGTTTAAAGTTAAGTAGTTGGCTTTGAAAAAAATTTCATTTTCAATTATCAATAATTTTAATTTTGAACTTCGTTAAACAACCATATTCTCGGCGCCATTAATTTTGAACTTTGTTAAACAAGTATCTTATAAACAAACATTTTATAAACTTTTCACTACTTTAACATATTCTCGCCGCCTCGTGGCTATTAATTTTGAACTTAGTTAAACAAACGTTGTCCTCTTACTACAAAGATTTTCAAATTATTCGTTATTGATCATCCACCTAGCCTCCATATATAAATTATCTGTGAGTTGTAATTCATCTAAAAGTTGTAGTACATTTTGTGAATTTATGATTCTGATTTCTATTATTCTTATACCTACAAAGATTTAGATATAATAGTATTAATATTAGTATAAGAAGTTTATGTTTAATATTAGTATAACAAGTCTCTATTTAATATATAAATTATTTGTGAGTTGTAATTCATCTAAAAGTTTTAGTAAATTTTGTGAATTTATGATTCTGATTTCTATCATTCTTATACTTACAAAGATTTAGATATAAGAAGTCTACGTTTAATATTTGTATAAGAAGTCTCTGTTAAATATAAAATTATTAACCTTTAACAAAGAGTTTTTGAGTTTTATATAAAATTAGTAATTTTTATCAAAAATGTTTTGAATGTTGTAATTGACCTCTTTTTTATTCAAATTCAACTTCAATTATTCTGTTACAACTTCCTTGATATTTTATGTAGCTTTCTTAAATATTTTGAGTGTTTTTGTTTGAGGTTCATCAATGTAAATTTAACTAAAAAATAATAAACAAATTTAATAAAAAAAAAAAATTAAGAAATAGATAAAGATAGTATGATCAAATTCATTGGAAAATTTATTATTTTTTCATAAAATGAACTTTAAATTAAAAAATAAAACATTATTTTAAAATGAACTCAATAACAAAAAAATATAAAAAAATATTACATGAAACAAAACCATAAAAATCATTTTATTTCAGAATTCACTATCTAATATAATTTAAAATAAAAAATAACATTATTTACTAATAAATTATTATTTTTTTATTTTCATATATATAAAACGTTAGACCATATACATATACATATATTTTTAAATATTTATTAATTCATGTAATTGCATTCTTTTATTTTATATATTATTTAAATAAAAACAAATTTTAAATATCTACCAATGCATGTAAATGCATTCTTTTATTTTTTATATAGTTTAAATAAAAAACAAAAAAAACTAAACATGATAGTTGGCTTTGACATTTCTTTGGATACTATTTTTGAGCAAAGCTATTCTAATGGATGATAATTTGATTTTCAATTGACAGTAATTTTGATTTTGAACTTGCTTAAACTACCATATTCTCGCAGCCATTAATTTTGAACTTCGTCAAGCCAGCATTTTATAAAATTTTAACTCCTTTAATGACTAGTAATTTGGGTTTTCGTTAAACTACCATGGCCTCGTTGCCATTAATTTTGAACTTCCTTACACGACCATTTTCCTCTGACTGCTAAGATTTTAAAATTATTCCTGATTCATCATCCACCTTGCTGCCATATATAAATTATCTGTGAGTTGTAATTCATGTAAAAGTCTGAGTAAATTTTGTGAGTTTATGATTCTGATTTCTATCATTTTTATATTTAAAAAGATTTTGACATAAAAGTACTAATGTTTATATAAAAGTATTAATATTTGTAGAAGAAGTCTGTGTTTCATATAAAAGTACTAGTCTTTCACAATGAATTTTTGAGTTTAATACAAAATTAATAATCTTTGTCAAAAATGTTTCTGAATTGTGATTGAGCAATATAATTTGAAATTATATAGTACTAAAATGTTAAAATTTCTTTTTGTTCTCTTCTTTATTCAAATTGAATTGGTCTGTTACAACTCCTTTGATATTTTTTTGTAGTTTTTCTAAATATTTTGTGTTTTAGTTTGACGCTCATTAATATAAGTTTAATTAAAAAATAATGATAAAAAAGATTTAAGAAATTGATAAAAACATCATGATCAAATCTATTGGAGAATTCACCATTTTGTCATAAAATGAACTTTAGATTAAAAAATAAAACATTATTCTAAAATGAACTTAGTGACATAAAAAATATCACATGGAAACAAACCATAAAAGTCATTTTATTTTAGCATTTACTATCAAAATTGTAAATAATTTAAAATAAAAAAATAACCAAAAATAACAGTATATACTAATAAATTTATTAATTTATTATTTTCATATATACATAATATAGTTGGACCATATTGTAGATATGATTGTAAGTCTGTAAACTAGATTCTTAATATTTTATTTATGATAAAAATTTTAATATTTTATTTATGATAGTTGATTACCTTATATATGTTGATTATCTGGATCTTCTTATAATTGCATTTTACTAGACCACTCTATACATCTACTTTATGTTATGACAATAATCAAGTACACATAATTTATGCCCAAATATTCTATAAGCCCAACAACGACTCAATCAATATCACTCTCTGTAAAAGTTAAACTTNTTTATATTAATTAAAATTTATAAAGTGCAGACATAACCCATACCAGAGAAGCGCTAAACTAAGCTGATAAAACGTCAAACATCATTATTAAAACAGAGACGCTTTAAGCTGATAAAACGTTAAACATTATTATTAAGCTGATAAAACGTCAAACATCATTATTAAAACAGAGACGCTTTAAGCTGATAAAACGTTAAACATTATTATTAAAACTTGAAGAAAGAGAATCCTGAAAAGCTATTGAATAAATAATGACGATTCAAGAAGCGCAAATGCAACACGATTTTAAGGCCAACATCCTGTATCTTGGAGATTTGTATCTTGGAAACTAGGCAAATCCTGTATCTTGGAAATTCGTTGAACTAACCTTCATTTGATTTTAAGGCCATAAGTTGTTGCTAGACTGAAGGTTCGGGTTGAAACGGATGACCCAACGAACCTAAAATATGAAGGAGAACTTTTATAATCTTAATCATCAAGCCTGTTTTAATGCTATTATTATTCTTAAAGANTAAGTTGTTGCTAGACTGAAGGTTCGGGTTGAAACGGATGACCCAACGAACCTAAAATATGAAGGAGAACTTTTATAATCTTAATCATCAAGCCTGTTTTAATGCTATTATTATTCTTAAAGAAAACAAAAAGGAGAAACATGCTTATTGTTGGGTTTAATTGGAACCTTGATTTTGTTTTAATGCTATTATTATTGTTAAAGAAAATAAAAAGGAGAAACCTACTTGTTTTTTTGGTTGAATTGGATCTTTGATTTTTCATATGGTCGATTGTGAATTCATTAATATCTTCTTGATCTATGAAAGAGGCTGAGTAAAATTACCAAACAGGGTAGTAACCACTCAACATTAATTTATTCTACAAATAACTAATGTATTGTTTATTGTTAGAAACAGTGATTCAATCCAGGAAAAAATACGAGGGAGAAACCTACGTGTTGTTAGTCGACATCAGAGACTCTCTATAGAAACCAGATCTTTCGTGTCTTCTTGATCTGTTCAGAAAATAGATCGATATAAAAAAATTAGCATACTTAAAACCTACATTAATCAATTCTAAAATAGGAGAGAGATCATAGAAAATGAAAATCTTAATGTGGGGAAACAAATGGAAAATAAAAAATTCTTGATGTAAAATCTGTTGGCTTATCTCCTCATTTTAAGCGTTATTGATTCATGTTTGAGGCTTCCCATTTAAAAGTAATCGGACATTTATTTTCAAAATAAACATAACACTAATCTACCATCGCATCGTTTGAAATGTTTAACGGAAGAGTAATTTGTTGATTAAAGGGATTCAAATTACACCAAGAAATATGAAGACATCAGAACATTTACGTGCATATTGAAAAAAAAACAAAACTTTTATAGAAATTTTGTGGAGCACATGTTAATTTGAATTTTAAGATACATTGACATATCAATGTATAATTTTGAATAATTATACATTATCAATTGAGCTGTTTCAAGCGAACAACAACATAATAGGGTGCCGATTCAGATAACATACAAGACCATAAACAAAATTAAGATTTAATTACCTGTGAAATCTGCTGGAATGTCGGATGTCTTGATCGATCCATTGGAAACTGGAAATTAATTAGTAAGTAAGTGGATTCCCTTTTCTTCATTTCTTCTTCATCCACCATTAACCCTAACCAGCAAATCAAATAAACCTAACAAGAAGAACTGTCCAAAATCCATATACAAAGAGCACATTAACCTGACTACTACATGGATGAAGAGAAGAATTAGAAAAAATAATAAGGAAATGAACAATTATATCGATCAGGGTTATAGCTTTTTTACTACCATTATAGCTTTTTGTACTGCGTTTTCACCAGCGTTATAGCTTTTTCTAGCGCTTTTTGACCAGGTTATAGCTTTTTCATCAACGACTAACTTCTCATCAACAGTTCCATATCCTTTTTTAGCCGTTTGGGCGAGTATTTGAAACCCGAATCTTTTTCTAGCCGTTTGGACAAGTCTTTGAAACCCGTTTCTCTTCGACCAGAATAGAACCATCAACGGCTCCCAAATTCTTTTTACCTTTCATCTTCATATTCAAATTCTTTTTATTTTTTTAATATTAGTTTAATATATGATAGATTTTTTTTTATTTTTATTTTAAATATTATTTTAATTTCATATAACACCCACTTAAATCATCCAGATCAGAGAGAGACAGTTATTGTGATGTGGCATGCCACTGTTATGTATTAAGAGGGTGATTACATTCATCAAACACCCACTTAAATATTATTTTATTTTTATCAAACACTCAATTAATAATTTTTTATAAAAGTATTTTGGTGTTTACAGTTTTTCTATTAATGTATTAAAGTTTAATTTGATTACCCTAATTTTGATTATATAATTTTGATCTTTATAAAATATTATGCCAAATTCTTTTTATTTCTTTGTTTAATTTATATAATTGTATTGATATTTAATTTGATTATATAATTTTGATCTTTATAAAATAATATTTTTAATCATCAACCCCTAGAGGGTGGGGAAATATTAGACAATTATTGTGATTTGGCATGTTTTTAATCATCAACATGTAGCCGGTGGGGAAATATTAGACAATTATTGTGGTTTGGCATGTTTTTAATCATCAACACCTAGTGGGTGAGGAAATATTAAACATATATAGTATATATGTTAATAAACATATAAACATATATGCTTACCATATATGTTAATAAACATGTAAAATAAACTAATTGGATGAAGGACATGTGAGATATGTATTATTAGGGTGATATTTATTTTATTTTTTTAGAAAAGTATTTTAGTGTTTATTTAGGTGATAGCTTTTTTAATCAGTGTATTAAAGTTTAATTTGATTAGTCTAATTTTGATATTTATAAAATATAATTTTTAATATATATGACATTTTTTTTTAAATATTAATTTAATATATATAATAGATTTTTTTTTTAATTTTTAGATATTATTTTTAATATATGATATCTTTTTAATGTGGGAATGGAGGTTTCCACAATTAGTCATAATGTTGTAAAAAAATTCTAGATAATGAAACCTCCCACACAATTCTTATCCAAAACCTTTTTACAACAATTATATTTTTTATTTTTTTAACATTATTTTTAATATTCATAATTTTTCATTTTTTTTTTATTTTTTATTATATAATCTTAATTTTCATCAAAAAACGTTTATTTACCATTATTCTTTAAAATTATTATTTAGGATAGTTAATATACTTCATATGTGTGGGGGGTTTAAAACCACCCATTTCAGTGTTTCCTACTGCTCTTTACCTATATTTTCCATATCTCTCATGAAAACCCCAACTACATGTGAAATGTCTCGTCTTGTACTAACCATCTCATACATTAAACTTCCTACTGCATTAGCATACGATATTCGAGACATATGTTCATTTTCTTCTTTTGTACTAGGACATAAACTTGAAGAAAGATTAAAATTGAAAGTGAAAGGTACCGAAACTGGTTTCACACTATTCATACCAAACCTCAAAAGTATTTTCTTGACATGCTTCTGTTGTAACAACCAAATCTTACCATTCCTCCTATTTCTGAATATCTCCATGCCCAAAATTTTCTTTAATGCTCCTAGATATTCCATATCAAATGTCCTAGCCATTTGAGCCTTTAACTCGTTGATCTCAATTATGATTTTTCTTGCTAAAAGAATATCGTGAACATACAATACTAAGATAATGTATATGTCATTATTTAATTTTTTAATGTAAACACAACGATCATACTCACTCCTTGTACAATTCTTGCTCATCATGAAAGAGTCAAATTATTTTGTACTATTGTCTCGGAGACTTCCTCAGACCATACAATTATTTCTTGAGCATACAAACAAATTTATTGTTGTGATTCTAAATGAACCCTTCAGGTTGTTCCATCTAAATCTCCTCATACAAATTGTAATATACTAGATATAAAAAGTATGCGGAACATAAATAAAATGATAGAAATGGCAGAATAATAGCTATATAACCAGAACAATCACCACAATAACACTGAAATGATATAAGAATAACAACATAAATAACACTTTGATTCTGAGAGCAATGTTCACGGGCCTCTTTGAGGAGCAACGTCCAGTCGAGAAGAGCTCTATTACAATAATATCCAAGCTAGGGCTCTCATGCCCTCGACTCCTATTTATACTAAATATGTCTATCAAAAGAAGAATTGAGAGGAAGATCCTTCTAGAAGCGAAAGCTTCTATTAGGTCTTCTTACATTCGACTTATTCTATTTTATTTCAAGGCCTTATTAATATTGACCTTTATTACATCCAAATATATTGTTCTACCTATGTGTGGTTTAGGACCCTAACATGCCCTCATCCTTAAAAACAACCTTGTCCTCAAGGCTTCAGATGTGGAAATTGCTGCAAAATGGTAGTTGGTTCCTAAGTGGCATCTGCTGGAGTTGTATCTTTCTACTAAACTAACACTTCCTTGATGGTTCTCTGAAGCAGTTGACGCTCACATTGGTCCAAATTTTCTTATGGTTGTAGCCAAATGGATCCTTCTTTGGCTAACTCGGTAAGGTTGGTTTGAATTTGGCACTTAGTTCCAATCACTTTCTTTAAGCATGAAACATGAAAAAAAAGATGTAGCTTCGAATGAGTGGGTAAAGCTAACTGATAGGCCACCTATCCCACATGCTTGAGAAATGTATAAGGACCATAAAATTTGGGTGCTAGCTTCTGACACTGCTCGGCCTTGAGGGAATTTTTCTTGTAATGTTGCAGTCGAAGAAACACCTGATCCCCTTATGCAAATTGACTTTCAGAGCGACCTTGATCTGCTTGTTGCTTCAAACAATTTTGTACCATGACGAAATTCTCTTTGAGCGTACAAAGAATATCCTCTTGAACTGTAAATGTTTGGTCAACCACCTGGACCTTCGAGACACCAGGTAAGTATGAGAGAACTGAAGGTGGCCTCTATCCATATACTGCTTCAAAAGGAGTCATGCATGTAGTTGTATGGTATGAAGTGTTGTACCACCATTCAACTATGGTTAACCATTGAGCCCACTGATTTTTCTTTTCTAAGGCAAAACACCTCAAATATGTTTCCAAACACTTGTTGACAACTTTCGTTTGACCATTAGTATGGGAATGATAAGTTGTGTTGAGATGTAATTGGGTGCCTTGTATTTTGAATAGCTCTTTCCAAAAAGTGCTAGTGAAAGTTGGGTCACGATAAAAAACAATAGAGTGCGGCATGCCATGAAGCTTGAAGACTTGATCCATGAAATGTTGAGCCATCGTGGATGTTGTAAATGGGTGTTGAAGAGCACAAAAATGAGCATAATTGGACTATTTATCCCTTGTTGCATAAAGTGTGCCCAGAGATTTGACTATTTCTCCCCTGTTGCATTGACACACATCACATTTAACGACAAAATTTTGAATTTCTTGTTTCATACAATCCCAAAATAAAGAATGTTTGACCATGTCATAGGTTTTGGTGAACCCAGAGTGCCCCACTGTGCGTGTAGCATGAATCTCATAAAGTACCTTGGATTTAAGTTTTGATTGTTTACTTAAACACAAATGGTCTTTGTATCGAACCTCATCATAGAGCCAAGAGTACCCTAGGGAAGCTGGAGCATTGGATTGCAATTGTTGGATTAGATGCGAACTTTTGGGATCTTGTATCCATTCCCAGCGAATGGCTTGGAGCCAATGTCGTACAATGAATGAAAGAGAAAAAAAGGATTCTTCATCTTCATATTTTGGAGAAAGTGCATATGCAACCACATTATCTTTACCTTTATTGTAAATGATCTCATAATCATATCCAAAGAGCTTAGTCACCCATTTTTGTTTCTTCGGGGAGGAAATGCGTTGTTCTAGAAAATACTTGAGGCTTTGATGGTCTGTCTTAATTTGGAAGTGTTTCTCCAATATTTAAGGGCACCATGCCCACAGATCAACGGAATGCAAAATAGCCAACATTTCCTTTTCATATATTGATTTTCCCAGATTTCGTTCAGACAGTTGCTTGTTGGTAAAGGCTAAAGGTTGAACCTCTTGCATAAAGACAACACCAAATCCTTTCCATGAAGCATCAAATTCCAGGACAAAGGTCTTTCTGAAATCAGGAAGGGCCAGGAATGGAGTGGTGCACATGGCCATCTTCAAGGTTTGAAAATCTTGATCAACGACTGGGGTCCAAGTGAAAGAGTTCTTTTTTAGTAGTGTAGTGAGAGGTGGTGAAATATTTCTATAATTCTTAACAAACTTGCGATAATAACTTGTTATGCCTAGAAATCCACACAAGATTTTGAGAGTCTTTGGGTGAGCCCAATCTTGCATAGCTTCAATCTTTTTAGGATCTAGCTTGGCGCCATCCTTACCAACCAGATGACCCAAGTACTCGACTTCTGAGGTGCCAAAAGAACATTTAGATTGTTTCAGGAAAATTTGGTGCTAAGAGAGTAGATGGAGAACTCGATCCACATGAGCAATATGGTTTTTCTAGGTTTTTCTATAGATGAGGATATCATCAAAGAAAACTAAGAAAAAATGACGAAGAAAAGGACGAAAGACATGATTCATAAGGCTTTGGAAGGTGGAGAGGGAATTACACAAGCCAAAGGGCATGACCAAAAACTCATAGTGGCTATTATAACTTCTAAAGGAAGTCTTGGGAATGTATGCCTCTTTCATATGTATCTGGTGGTAGCCTGAACGAAGATCAAGTTTAGTAAAGAATTGGACACCACTCAATTCATCCAAGAGGTCATCAATGATAGGAATGGGAAATTTATCTTTAATGGTAAGTTTGTTGAGGGCATGAAAGTCAGGACACATTCACCAAGAACCTTCTTTCTTCAAGACCATGACCATAGGAGAAGAGTAGGGGCTTGTACTAGGGCAGATAACACCTTCATTAAAGAGTTCCTCGACCATTTTCTCAATTCCATTTTTTTGGGAAAAGGGATGATGATAAAGATGGATATTGGGAGGAAGGCTTCCAGGTACAAGGGGAATGGAATGATCATGAACACCACAGGAAGGAGGGAGTCGTTGGGGAGTGGAAAAGACCACTTGATGTTTAGAAATGATGGCTTGGAGATCTTGTGGCACCGAGGGTGTCTTTGTTTCTTGTATGGCATGGAGTTGGGAAATAACACCAGAATGAGCTTTTTTGAGAAAATTTTCCATGAGATGGGAACTAGTGATCTCAGGTGAACTGGCGGTGATTCCTTGGAACTTATATTGGTGGCCCTCCTGGTCGAATTGCATGGTTAGTTCCTTAAAATCTATGAGAATGGGACCCAAAGTCCTTAGCCAGTCTAAACCCAACACAATGTCACAACTGCCCATGTCGATAGAAAATGTATGAGATTTTAGGTGGTAGTCACCAATTTGGAGACGCACATTTTCACAACACCCTCCACATTTCATGGATCGACCATTGGCAATCATGATTTGGAAATTATTGACGACATGGATGTAGCAATGAGTTTCTTGGGCAATGGGGTGATGAATAAAATTATGTGTTCTTCCACTATCAACTAGAATGATGACCTTCATATGCTTGATGTAACTGATTAGCTTGAGGGTTTGGGAAGCAGAGAAGATAGTGAGAGCATTGAGGGAAATGATCAGTTCTACTTTGGGAGGGTCTAAGGGAGGGGTTGTGTCACTAGTTTTAGGTGACTCAGACACACGGGGAGTTTCAACATCCTCTTCCGAAATATCCTCTGATATGGCCATAAAAATATTTTGTTCCTTACACTTGTGGCCCAGGAGATACTTTTCATCAAATTTATAACAAAGGCCTTTGAGTTGGCATTCAGCCATTTCATCCCTGGTCATTTTTTGGATCATTAGTGGAGCAGAGGGATTAGTGGGATTTACTGGTTTAGTGCAAGGGATAAAGGAGGGTTTTTGGTTTTGAGAAGATACAACCGATTGTGCTTCTTTAACTCTTTTAGCAGCCTCCACCCAACTCATAGGCTTAGCCATGAGGACATGGGCCCAAATCTCATCCTCAAGGCCACTGATAAAAAAATCTTAGAAAAATGTATCAGACATACCCTTTGTCTGAAAAGCCAGGTGCTCAAAGGTAGCTATAAAGTATTCCACTCTTCCTGATTGTTTCAACTTTGTCAAACAACCAAAATGGTTAGTGTCAGTGTCAAAGTGTTCATAAATCTCTGCCACAAAGTGTGTCCAAGAAATATACCCTTGACGGGAAGTTTTTCTCCATTGCCACGATTGCCAACATTCTTGATCTAGATGGAGAGCACCATATCAGAGTTTCGCCAAGTCATCTGTAATGTTGTATAAAGAGAAATAGTGTTCCATTTGGGTTACCCAACCAATGGGGTTTGAGCCATCAAATTTGGTCACATCCACCTGCGGAAGGCGTAGGTCACGCTGAAAGTGATGGTGCTGGAAGTTATGGGAATGAGAGGAATTTTCATCTTTAGTATGTGGAGGTGAGTTAGAGGAAGGGTTATCTGTAGGGATATGCATATTAGTGCAGAGTGTCGAAAAGATAGATTCAAGCTGTGTGCTCAGGTCTTGTTTGATTTCCTCCATTGAGGACTGCATGGTTGTATTGATGGCGGTAACATTGGCACTAAGTTGTTTCACTTCTTTTTGGGTCTCAGTGAGATTATATTGCAAGTTATTGAAGCGATATTCCAAGTCTTGACTACGGATATGCGCCATGAGGAAGAGGGAATGGAAAAGGGGCAAGTGGGGTAAAAACATTTGTCAAAAAATGATATGTATGAATGTGATAATGGAAAAGAGATGAATCCAATGGAATAGGTCTCAAATAATGGTGAAAAAATTTCTAGACTTATTTTTTTTTTACACATGTGGAGTTATACTCCGGTCTGAAGAATACTGTAGTGATGAAATGCCCAAATTATTAACCAGGAAGAAAAGTGTAGTGATTTGGAAACCCAAACATAGTTTCATGACAATAGATCTTGTCTGTTTTAATTTATTTATGGTTTTTTCCCCAAGGGTTAGGTATTCAAGGGTTCTACAAACAAGGGTTTTCCCTATGCTATAGCTCTCTGATATACATGCAGGTTCGAACAGTAGTACTCGACCCAATATCTCAGGGCACTAACTAAGGAGGCTAGACCGTACCCTTAGCTGTACTACCTGACTACTCGGGTACTAGAGAGTATCTTCTCGAGTGTTATTCTTGGTGGAAATATAGCAGTTAGGCAACTGATCAATTCATTTAAAGAGGGCTTCAGGCAATCTAGGTTGATCCGTACACAAGTGTTTTCTGATGTGCTACCACTAGAAGGGGTACCAACAGGGGTTACAAGAGTGGCCAACAGATGTGCACTTAAGTACCACTTGTATTTCCCTCATGTATGAATCCCTCAACCATGGGTTTATGCGTGTAACGACAGATCTCTGTGGCTTAAAGACATCGGAACACGTTTCTACCCTGAAAATAAATTACCCACAATTTCTGCCGAGGAAAGTGCTCTAATACCACTTGTAGTATACCAGATATAAAAAGTATGCATAACAGAAATAAAATGATATAAATAGAAGAATAAAAGCTATATAACCAGAACAATCACCTCAATAAAATTGAAATGATATAAGAATAACAACAGAAATAACACTTTGATTTTAAGAGCAATGTTCACCGGCCACTTCGAGGGGGAACTTCTAGTCGAGCAAAGATCGATTATAATAATATACAAGATAGGGTTCTCATACCCTTGATTCCTTTTTATACTAAATATGTCTATCAAAAGAAGCATATAGAGGAAGATCCTTCTAGAAGCGAAATCTTATATTAGGTCTTCTTACATTCGACTTATTCTATTTTATTGCAAGGCCTTATTAATATTGACCTTTATTACATCTGAATATATTGTTCTACCTATGTCTGGGTTAGGACCCAAACACAAATCTCCATGTAAGAAAGAAGTATTAACATCTAGTTTCTCTAAATCCAAATCAAGTGATGCAACTAATGCTAACACAATTCAAATTGAAAGATTATTAACAACTAGTGAAAAAATATCATGAAATTCAATACCTTCTTTCTGAGAATATCCATTCGCAACCAGCCTTTCCTTGTACCTTTCTACCTTATCATAAACACCCTTCTTCATCTTGTAGAGTCACTTGCAACCTACACTTTTCCTGTCTCTTGGAAGTTCTATAAGGTCCCATGTAGCATTCCTCTCTAATGCATTCATTTAATCTGTCATTTCTTCTTTCAAGTTTTCACTGTTATAACCCTCCACATATTCCTGATAGCATAAAGGTTCGTCATCATTAGTACTTGGAGAAATTCTGACCCATGTAGACCTACATAGGGAAGTTTGTGGCTCATCCACAATCTGTTGATTTTCATCATCATCCATGTTTTCCTCTACAAGAACCTCTTCATGAACATCTTTAGAAACTTTTTCATGTTCACTTTCATCTTTAGTTGAACGAGTTTCAAACTGAATCTCTTGATATTTTAGTACTTCTACCTATTTCATTTGAGCATCTTCATCTGATTTGATGAGATATGATTCATCAAATATTACATCTCTGTTAATGGTGATATTTTGGGTAGTATGATCCCACAACCTGTACCCCTTAGTACCATCACCATATCCAACAAAGATAAGCCTTTTTTATTTTTCATCTAATTTAGAACATTGATGTGTCAGAATTAGAGCATAGGATTCACAACCAAAAACTTTAATATTAGAATAATTACAATGGTGACCTGCCCATACCTCTTATGGAATATTTCACTATATTGTTGTTGATGGTGATCGATTCAATAGATAACAAGCTGTAGATATTGCTTCTTCCCATAATTCCTGCTGCAAGTTGGTGTTACTCAACATACTCCTTGCTCTCTCTAGATGAGTCATGTTCATGCATTCAACAACTCCGTTTTGTTGAGGAGTATAGGCAGTGGTTTTATGCATATCAATAAAAAACTCCTTGCAATAGTTCTCAAATTCCATTGATGTAAATTCACCACCATTATCAGTTCTTAAACATTTAATGGACCTACAAGTGCTCATTTCCACTAAAGCTCTAAACTTCTTAAAAATAGTAAATACATCACCCTTTCTTTTCAACATATAAATCCAAAACTTCCTAGAGAAAACATCTATAAAAGTAAGAAAATATGATGATCCTCCATATGAAATAGTAGGGGATGGTCCCCAAACATTAGAATGGATATAGTCAAGGATTCCCTCACTGGTGTGTCTTCCAGTTTTAAATTTATTCCTATTCTGTTTTCCATAAATACAATGTTTGCAGAAATCCAACTTTAAATACCTTAGACTAGGAAGTAATTTATGATCAGTCAATACAGTTAATCCTTTTTCTCTCATAAGGACAAACCATTGATGCCACAGTCAATCAAAATAACTTTCATTCTAAGATACATCTGTCTCATGATCTGACTCGTTTCTTCCTTCTAACAGAATCATGTTTCCAACCTTCTTCACCTTCATGACCAGTAGGATTCCTTTGTAGACCTTCATAAATCCACCTTGAAAATTACTCTTATATGCTCTAGTACCTAAGACTCCGAAAGAGATTAGGTTCTTCCGAAGCTCAGGTACATTTCTCACATCAATTAGTATCTTAACAGATCCATCAAACATCTTAATTTGAATGTTACCAATTCCCACTACTTTACATGAGATATCATTTCCCATGTAAGCAATTCCATCATATATAGACTCGTAAGTAATAAACCAGTTTCTATGAAGACATGTGTGATTTGAAGAACTAGAATCTAATAACCAATGTTGATCATGACGTGAAACAGTACTAATTGTTAAAATTTCATCAACCATACCTGGATTTGTTGTTGAGCTTCTTTCAGTTGTGTTTGCTTCCTTCGTCTCCTTTGAGGAGTCTTATTTGGAGGCTTGTTTACGTTTCCAACAGTCCTTATTCATATGTCCATATTTGCCACAATACCAACACTTAATCTTGCTCTTCTTTCCCTTTGACTTTGACCAAGAGAAATCCCTCTGAACCTGTCCTCCTTCTTTAGGTCTTCCTATGACCACCATCGCCTCATATGTAGAGGTTTCTAAATTGGATTTCTTCCTTGTTTCCTTAGACAGTGGTGCTCCAACAACATCAAACTCAATACTTTCTGTTGAACTGAAACTAATAGAGGTAACAAAGTGATCCCATGACTCAGGAAAAGAAAACAATAATGTAATTTCCTTGTCTTCAGATTCAAATTTCACTCCCATGCTAGTCAAATGGAATAAAAGAGTATTAAAAGTATTTAAATGATTAGCTATTTTCATACCTCCCTTCATACGCTAAATGTACAATTGTCTTTCCAGGAAGATCTCGTTTATCAAGGATTTCATCGTATACAAGATTTCCAGCTTCGTCCATAAATCGATTGTTGTTTTCTCCGTAAAAATGTTGAATAGAACATCATCGACCAAACATAGTCATATGACATTTAGTGCTCTCGCATCGATCTCATCCCACTCTTCATCTGTGATGAATGCGGGTTTCTTCGATTTTCCCACAAGCACCTTCACCATACCTTGTTGCAGAAGTAGATCATGCATCTTGACTTTCCATATCTAAAAACAATTTTTTCCATTGAACTTCTCGATTTTAGTCATTCTTGTACTTCTCGGCCTTCGTCGCTTCAAGTGTCGCCTCCACTCTTGTTGATCTACATGATCTCTTGTCGATTCTGCCCTTCACATCCTCAGAGAGCACCCAATGCTCGGTGCGGGAGGGATGAGACATATCCACTTCTTTATCATATGGAAAAGAAAGTACGTCTTTTCTTTCACCTCAAATTTGAGTGGTGTCTACAAATATAACTTAGATAATGTTGAACTCGAACATATTCCATTCTCTTTGCTTATATAACAAAAATTAATTCCATTCTGAGAAATCAATACCAGAGATTTCTAGCAGAGACAGTGCACAAAACTAGATACCAAGGTGATACCTCTCAAGCAAAAAACTCACACAGAGTCACATGCGCAGCCCACCAGACTCTCAAACAAAGAACTCATGCGGATCCCACCAGACTGTCGCCACACCTGTCAACTAGAGTGGACCACGATGATTTCAAAATTTATGAAGTACACAAGTATAGCGTAACAATCGTCACACCCTTCAAGAGGAGGGACTTGCGACAATTAGAGATCGATGCACCTCATGCACAAAACCATGGGAAAATGGCACTTATGTTGCTCCTTCAAAAAAATTGATGCCCGCGACACATATGGCACTATTGTTTCTCCTTTTAGTTTTTCTTTTCTTTGTTTTCAGTGACCTCCAACTTGCTCTTATACCCCTGGTTGTACCTATCAGCCACAAAATGAACTAATAAACATTAAATATATAAAAAAGGAATATCATATGGAAGATCTATAAAAGAGACTCACAAATTTTATGTGGTTCATCCAAATTTGGACTATGTCCACCAGGCAATGGTATCGATCCTTCATCTGTTCATAAATGGAGGTTTAATTGTTTTTTTGACTCACACACCCCTCTTCTCACATAGATGGAATAAATAATTCTCCTAGGTTTACAGTCTCAACTCAAACAACTTACTAACTAAACAATAAGTGTTCTCCTATGCATACTCTGACCAATTTAACACATACACAATCGAATCCTTAATAAGAGGAGTTGATGTAGATGATTGTTCATTGAATTTAGGGATTCTGTTGTCACACATTTCAACATAGATGAACGGTGCTATCCTGAAGTTGATGGATAAAAACATGACAATGGGGTGGGAAGGAATAAGAACATAGGAACACATGCATGATCTTAGAAACATGCATGCATTCTTAATCCTACAACCTTGATACTCGACGAAATATCACACACACTT
>SNQJ01S0049595.1:0-17723 GCA_010110895.2 Picea sitchensis
GGTAGTTACTCTGTAGGAAGGCCTAAGGTGTTGATTAAGGTTGGTTGTCATTGATGTCAACCCTTGAAGAAAGTTCGGTAGCAAATTCCGGTAGCACAAAGGTTTGAGTAATGGACCCAAAGTTGTTTCATGTATAATCATATGAGTTTTAATATATTTGAAGGTAATACTATTCTATATGGATAGCAAATGTCATGCCATTTTTGGTGGTATGTGGAACGTCACATAACTCCTCACGGTTTGAGAGTTATGGCCTTACGAAGTTGGAGGACCCTCATATGTTGGCTTGAAGCCCCAAAAGGTCAAAGAGGTCAAAGAGTTTGCAAAGAAGAAATTATTATTTAAATGATAAAGTAAAGTGACAAAGTCAAGAAGGATTATTTAAATAATAAAGTGAAGTGACAAAATCAAAGAAGATGATTTAAATGATAAAGTGAGGTGACAAAGTCAAGGAGGAATATTTAAATGATAAAGTAATGGAGAATTTTCTAATTATGGAAAGTGGTTAACTCTAAAAATGAGGAAAATAGTTTAAGTGACCTATAATGGGTTAAGTGACTTAGAAATAGTTTAAGTGACCTAGAAATAGGTTAAGTGACCTAGAAATGGGTAAAGTGACCTAGAAATGGGTTAAGCAACCTAGAAGATGGAGAGTATAAATAAGAGGCAAGGCTCTCTCATTTCACATCACACTTGAGCATATTGAATATATATAGGTCAATGAGGTAACCAAAGGATATCTTAGCCGAATTTCAGAGGGAAGGTGAATAAAAGAAGACCGTAATTCAAGGGAGGATAAATTCTTTTGATGATGCTTTCTAAGGTATGTTATTTACGGGTCATTTCACCATTTTAGCAATAATTTTTTTTCTAAAATGTTTCAGACTGTGATATTGATATGGCATTGAGGAAACATATCCAAGTATCTATGGTAAAAAATTCAGATTATGGGTCATTGCATTTTTGGAGTTACACTCGATGGAAAACAGGGTTTGTGGCTAGTCCTGAAACTAGTCTAAAACATGTGTTTTAGGTAAAAACGTCATAAATTCTTCATAACAGATCCAAATTAAGTAAGACAAGATGTGTTGGTTATATTAAAGTCTGTAGTATTCTGTGTAAAATTTTCAGATCCATTCAACAAATATTTCGTGTGGGGCACGCTCTACAAGGTCGCTCTCTAGAATAATCCAGAATTCAACAAGGTATGCCATTTTTGTTATAACTCCTTTTCTGAGAGGTTCCAAGTAGCGAAACCTGGAGGAATTGCATAAAAAATATTGAAGAACATTGTGTACTACTTTCAGATCTTTATTCATTATAGGTACATATTTATGATTACTTCAAGTTAGGGTTGTTGACTAATCCCAAACTAGTCATGTGAGACTAAAGAAAAGTTTGATGAAAATGCTAGTCTCTTGTTGTGAAAGTTAAGGAAGGTTTGCAGGGATGTGATCATATACACCAGGTCTATTATAGACTTACAAATCATATTTGGATGATGAAATTGATGAGGGCTTTTGGTTAAGGTACATGGTTGAGACAAGTAGTTGATAAGTTGGCACATACATGAGGTGTATAGTTGATGAAGTTGGTACATATTGATGAGTCATAGTTGATGAGTAGTTGACACATGATTGGTACATACTGGGTACATGGTTTGATGCACTTGTTTATGGTACATGTTAATTATAGGTTGTTTGGTATAGGTTGGTGCATGGTTGATGCACTTGTTTATGGTACAGGTTGATTACAGGTTGAGGTACAGGTTGATGCATGGTTCATGTTTATTCGTACATGTTTACAACAATATATCTCACAGTGATAGTGTGACAGTGGTTCCATCATTCTACTTCTACATCAGGGCGGTTGGGCAGGGAAAAGATAGGTGGTTGTAGCCACCTTTCGGTTGTAGCGGGAGAACATAGGGGGTTGTAGCCTCCTTCTGGTTGTAGCCAGAGAATAGGGGAGTTGGAGCTTCTTGCAGGTTGTAGCCTAAGAAACAAGGGGGTTGGAGCCTCCTTCTAGTTGCAGCTGGAAAACAAAAGAAGTTGGTGCTTCCAATGAATGTAATTCTTCAAGACATATAAGAAAAAGCATTCCGTGGTTTTCTCCTGCTTTGGATTTCCACGTACAACACTCTTGTACTGTGAATGTGTATGATTGTTCAATCGTTCATTGATTATTTACTTTGTAGTTATTGGATGATAATGCTACATTGATATAACACTTGGATTATATGGTTAAAAATGATTAAATTGCTCTATTACTGATTCACCCCCATCTTAGTAATCCAACATAAGGTTGGGAGGAAAGGCGTTCTCTCTCAGTCAGTTGGGTTTGTAAATTTCCTTACCAGATAAGTGTTCATCTGCTTACTGATGAAATATCTGTATGCATGTGTAAATGTCTGAACTTAAGAGAAACTCATTGTTTTAAAATCCATGGTTTGAATGCACGAAAGTTGGGATATTTATGTTGTGAAAATTATTTAGTATGGACTGTTACGTGCTTGAGTATTTAATGTCTCTATATGGAAGAACCGTAAATCATGCAATAGTTTCCTTGAATTTTCAATACCTTGCAATGGCCCTAAAGTGGTTTCAAACTCTTGAAGATCAGGACTGAAGTCTTGTAGAAAACTCATGAGAAGGATAAGTCCCTAAAGCAGATTGTTATATCTTTGAAAAAGCATGTGTTAACCCAAGGAGAGCTCACAATCGTTGATATGGCCGAATGACAAATCTCAACCCGTCGTTGAAGAAAGCACACCATTGTGAATGACCAAGTGCCCGAGTGGTGTAAATTTCGATGACATTGATAGGATGCCAATCGTAAATATGATTAGAAGATAAAGGATAAACTTGAGTCGTAGATATTTGATGCATCATTGTCGAAGGTAAAAGGTGGGTGAGCCAAGAGGAGGCTCGAATGTCGATGACATAGGCAATCAACGACGCGACGAGAACCATTGATCGACCAATGGGTGAGAGGAATATCAACCGTCGATATTCCGTGAGACTTGTTCACATGAGGAATGAGGACGGTGATGTCATAATGGACGTGGCACACCAGTAAGGCAACCAAAGAATCCTTAGGATGACATGTGTAAATTGTTGTTGGTTGTCGAGAGTCCAGGGAGGGAAGATGATGGTAATATTTGATCTTGTTGGATATTTGACGAAGTGATCTAGATCGTTGGATCTAGATGCATTGTCCTCGAAAGTGTGGAGGTTGGTAAGGGCATGTTCAACAAATAAATACCGATGACGATGATGATGGGTATCATGGTTAATGACGATCATCAATCGGTGGAGGAAGAGGTGGAATCTCCACCGTAGATCCCATAAGTTACATTCTCAGTGTTGGGCCCTTCATTTTGATAAAAGAAGTTGCGCAAGTTATCAAGGAGACAACCCATCAAGTGAAGAAGGCTGATAAAGGAAACATGTAACAAAAAGACGTTGGAAAAGAATATAGTCTAAATCCAATACAAAATCAGTTTGGAGACAATACAATTACAACAAAATCAAGAAGAGAAGAGGTCCAACGGGTTCTTAAGGAGAGAGAGGAACCGATTGTATTGACTCTCTTTGTATTGTATTGTATTGTAATGGGTCGGTGTGTGAAAGATATGAGAGAGGAACAAGAGGCAAGAACTAGATCTGTACTCTAGATCTAGAATGTAACTAGTAAGAGAAGAGCTTAGACCAATTACTATCAGCTATAGTATTGTATTGGGATGTACCTACTGATATTTCTATGCCGAGTGGGGTAGATGATTAATGTAAAGCTGGGAATTCTTATTGTCTAAGACTCTTGTTATAATAGAAATATAATGGATATCACATTTTGAAAATTCTCCTGGTTTATATTACTTTCTGTATCTCTGAAATATCATTATGTTGTTGTCTATTATGAATTACATATCTTCATCACTTTTGGATGTTCTGTATAGTTCTATTCTCACGTATCATTGTATGTGTTAAAGATCTAAACGAAGTAATCTATCTTGTGTTAGAATGGTACAAGTATAGATGGGTCATAGATCTGTATAACATTCTTATAACCCTTTCCTTAGTTCTTTTGTCTCGATTGCACTTCGATTGAGACTTCTTTCATTTTGGAAAGATGAAAATTCCAGCGCACTAGACTACATCGATACCCTTTTGTCGGTAACCTAAAGAGGACCCTGGTTTGACAACTTTGCGTCAACAAAATGGTTCTATTTCTAGGACTCTGATTTTACAAGGGAACCTATAGGGAGAATGCTTCCATGGATCCACAAGTCTGACATTAGAAAATGGTGGGAATGTAAGTGTAATGGATTCATACTAAAGGAAGCAGAGTTACAAAATATGAAAAGGGACACCGCCAAGATTTTGTCTTCTACTCAGAAAGATAAAGCGACCAGTATGATATTTTCTGGGTAGAATTCTCGAAAAAGTTGTTCTAGTGGGTAGATCACCTACAAGATGCATCATAATTCAAAGAATGGGTTAAAGAAATTGGTTCTTGGGATACAAAGAAGCTAGTAGAGCTTCACCTACTGGATCACCAGATTACTCGAGTGGTGGATTTCTGGATTGACACATCTTTGGAAGGCTATATCATTGAGTTTGCAATGAAGAACCACAAGTCTTTTTCACGAGCCGAAGAGATATTCAATAAAGGGGCACAGGGAAGATTGCTAAGGGAAATTCCCCTTTGGATCAAGGTATTTTTGGTGGAGGAGGGGATGCTAGTTGTTCCCTCGCGTGAGATGGCAGCCTAAATGCATACGCTCAGAGTGGGGTTATCTTGGGGTAGGTTCATGACCTAAGGAGGGGGAATGAGTTCTTTGACAGATGGGGGAAGAGAAAACAACAAGAAGTGAGTGCGCCTTGAGGAGAGCCACCATAATTGAGAAATGTTGGTGGGGAAAGGTAAAGAGAGCAAGAAAGTAGTCCGAAGTGTTGTGGAAAGAAATCAAACTTGGAGGAACGGATGAAACAAATTTAGAGGAGTTGCGAAAATTGTAGAGACAAGAAAGACTGGCCAGTCTAAGATTGCAGGAAAGAGAAGCGTAGAAAGAAAGAATTCCCATGGAGAGTGGATGAGATGAGGAAAGTTTAGAAGAAAGGGAGGATGAAGGACGTCCAGATCGTGTGAAAGACAAAGAATATTCGACCTCGAACTCAGGAGGATTCGACCACGAGGTGGAGCAGGTTGCTCCGGTACAAGAAACTGAGACCCCCTAGATCAATGAAACCCACCCAAAAGTCAGTGAAACCAACCTCAAGGCGCCCATCCCCCAGGTGACTTCAATACCCTTGGTAAGCTCAATATCTTATACTCACGCAAATCCTATTTTTTCAAATTCAGTCAGTTCAACAATACCAACAGCCGTAAACAGTGGGAGGATAATAGGGTCTCCTGGTAAATCGCAACCAGGGTCGTTAGTATTTATTTTGATAGGAACAAGAACATCGACAATGGATGGAAATACATAAGGATCGATCACTCAATACCCATAATTATGGGGTAAGGGGGATGAGGATGTAGAACAACATTGGTTTCTATGTGAGGCCGTCTTGAGGTCTAGAGGGACCTTGGATGCGAACAATTTAGTAGAATTCCAGACTACCTTGCAGGGTCTTTCCCTCAAATGGTACATGAAGGCTATTGAGCTTGGGGTACAAGGACATGCCTTTACACTTGACCAGGTGCATCATAAATTTATTGTCAAATTCAAGCTACCTCAGTCAGAATAACAAGCTCTTTTTGAGTTGTGCAAGATTGAGCAGAGAGAGGAGGAGTCCGCGTGGGAATACAGTAAAAGTTTAAGGACACTATTGGGAGATTGGCACATCCAATTCATGAAGACCATCAAAGGGAATGGTACACCCAAGGGTTGCTACCCTTGACACAAATCCCCTTGACACAACATCAAGTAGGCACATTGACAGAGGCTTTGGAACAATCAATGAAGATTGAAGCCATGACGGGATACCCAGGGAGCCTGAGGATAACTATACCTCCGGTAGATTCACACATGTCAAATCTCCAAGGACAAAAATCTATGCTCACGGAGAATATTCAAGAATTAAATCTACTTAAGCCAACACGACCTCAAGTTTGGTGTACATGATGTTACACAGAGGGGCATTTGGTGACTGAGTGTATGCAAATAGGAGGAATGGGCCACCCCTCTACAGGACCAATGGGAAGAGTTTCACATGTATCGAAAACTCCGCCATTTCATGCAACAGTTCAATACAATGCTTTCCCAAGCACCCAACCCACTTAGACAACCGAATACTGTCAAAATTTTCGGACTTAGAGGCATGCACCAAGACACTGCCCCATCTTGCAGAGTACTCACCTGTGCCCAATACAATACATTGTGAATTCTGTGGGTCCACGATGCATGCTACAAACCAATGTAGGGAATTAGATGCACTTGCCGATAGACTAGACCAGACTGCATTCGGGGTAAACGAAACACCCCAAGGGTCGGGAAGATGCCAGGGAAGCGACGTGCATGCAAATTTTGAGGAGGGAGGAATGGAGGATGAGGACCAGGTTGATGTTACAATTTTGATGAACAAGGACATATGGACAGAGATTTTCCTGATATGAGACGACCATGGTGTTCACACTGCAGAACTAACACCCACACAACTGAAGAGTGCCCAGATCTGATCACAAATTGGGAGGATCAGGCTCGTCAAAGAGGAGATAAATTCATAAGCTCAAAAATTAGGAGAGAAGAAGAAGAGAGGTTACCTAAATTCAACATCACAACTCATGGAGGAGAAAAAACCTGGGCAGATGTAGACAATCGACCCAAGATCCAAAAAGCATCCCCCAAGGATAACATGTATGATCGTTTGAAACAAAAACTATTTTTCAAAGGTGCAATAGAAATATTTAAAGGAGAATCTGATCCAGAAATAAGAGAAAACCATCCTAAAGTCACCCTTCAACCCAAGACCGCTCAAGCTCCTGCCTCACCTCCTGCACCCCGAAACCCTATAAATTCAAGAAGACCCAGTAACCAGTCTCAAAATATAATCAATTTCTGGTTTCAATTATTCTCTGAGATCCTCGGAGATGACCAACTTTTTGAGAAGTTGCGGAACACCCTGTACCTAATTCTGGGGGATGAGGGAACCCCAAAGACTAATATAACCACCAACCTCCCTAAGAAGAATACACAGAGAGTAGAAAGACGAAAGGTGCGAACTAAAAAACAATTTAGGTTGGAAGCCCATTTAGATGACTTTGAAATTAAAGATGTCATGCTAGAATTGGGCTTAGATGTCAACATCTTACCCAAAAATACTTGAGAGGCTCTAGGGAAGCCTCAGTTAGTCTATTCCCCCATCCAACTGAGAATGGAAAATCAATACTGCATTTTTCCATTGGGAAGGCTAGAAGATGTGGAAGTAGATGTTGCGAGAGTTAAAATTATAGTTGATTTTGAAGTGATTGAAATCATGGGAGATGAAGACCCCTACCCTGCCTTATTAGGAATTGATTGGGCTTATGACAATGATGTTATCATTGACTTAAAGAGGAACACTATGATGTTTGAAGCAGATGGAGTAAAAGTAATCTAGACCTTAGATCCATACATGAGACCTAGATATATTGAGCCAGTGGATAATAACATGGAATCAGAAGTTATCGACCAGTTTTACACCATAACAACATGGATGAGACCAAATTACAACAACCCCACTACAGATGGATCTGTAAGTTGGAGGAGTATATAGTCAGTTGAAGAGGACTCAGAACTAGCTTTTGATAGTTGGCAACAAGGATCATATGAAATATTTTCAAGACGTTGCACAACTATCAGAGCAACGGGATGGATTGGAACTGAGATGAGATATCACCCAACATATGAGGATACTTCAAATTTGAATATATTTCTCACTGTTATAGATGGAAAATTTGTGCCAGGGCAAAGGATCTCGGTTCTGGACATAGCCTTGAAGGGTACCCTTGCCAGGTGGTGGGCCACTCATAGAGTTTCACTTCTAGATTGGGAGGACGCAAAGAGAGCTATTCGATATAGATTTCTCAAAAGAGATCAAGTAACAATAGAGACGAACATGGATTTTCATGAACCACAATTGTTTGACGGGTATTCTAACCCCAGAATGCATGTTGAGCATTGCATCACTCAATGGCAAGTTTCAAAAGTACCATCTCAGTTATGGGTTCACTTATTTTTCCATTCATTAGGTGTGATTCAAAAATCCTGGTACATCCATGAAGAGACCAAAAGATAAATGAACCAATGGTAGACACTATGAGACCAATTTTGCAGAGACTTTTATTTTACTGATAAGACTCCTTGAGATCCACCTAGTCCTTCAAAGAATTAGGGAGATACTATTTACTGATGACTGTGAATCTAGATCAAACCCAATAGCATGTTCTGATGATGCCCATTTGATTTAGTCCAACCAATACTAGAACCCTGTCAGAATACCGGTAGCTTGTTGCAAAGTTGATAAAGACCTGGAAGAAACTAATGAAGTAGAAGAACTGAGGAACCTCAATATTAAAGAAACTATGGGAACTAGGGAAATCTAGGATACTACACCTAGTCATACAAGTAGCACCTATAACCATCCTCTAAAGTTGCGGAAAGTGAAAATAGAGAGTGAAGACCATCCTAAGATAGCTTATATAAAGGATTACTGGGATGAGCAAACCATGAACGAAATGCAAAGTCTGTTGCAGGAATACAAAGACTTATTCCCAAAAACCTTTTCAGAAATGAAAGGCATACAAGGAACCATGGGAGAGGTGAAGATCGATCTAAAACTTGAATCAAAACCTGTGAAGCACAAACCATATCGTCTCAATCCAAAGGTAAAATAAAAGGTCAAAAGAGAAATAGACAAAATGCTTACGACATGACTTATCTTTCTGGTCGAAGAAGTAGAATGGGTTAGCCCTATAGTAATATAGAGCGAAAAAGGTATCGAGGACATTCGGGTATGTGTTGACTATAGGATTTTCAATGATGCATGTGTACACAATCCATTTCCGACACCCTTTAGTGATGAGGTATTAGATCAGGTTGCGGGGAAAGAAGCATATTCATTTACAGATGGATTCTCGGGGTATCACCAGGTCATAATTTCAGAGGATGACAAGAAAAAGACCACTTTTATAACTGAGTGGGGGTCATTCACATATAACATAATGCCCTTTGGCCTAAATAATTCCCTTGTGGTCTTATCCAACATTGTTATTGCAACATTTCGTGATTTCATACACAGGTTCCTAGAAGTATACATGGATGACTGAACAATATACAATTTGTTGAAGGTGCATGTAGGGCTACTCCGATTGATGTTTGATAGATGTCGGGAGTTAAAGATAGCTCTAAAACTAAGAAAGTGTATTTTGTGTACCACACAACAACCTACTAAGCCACATTGTTTGCCGGGAAGGAGTCCTGGTAGACCCAACTAAATTTGCGGTTATCCTGAACATGCTGCCACCTACAAGTGCGAAATAGTTGTGTAGGATGCTTGGGCATACAAGATACTACTATAGGTTCATCAGAAGATATGCCAGTAGTACACCATCATTGGAGAAATTATTGAAGAAGTCTAGCGCATTTTGGTGGATGGATGAGTGTGACAAGGCGTTTGATACACTCAAGGAAAACCTGAGTACTGCACCAATCCTTATATACCCCAATTGGGAAATTGAATTCCATGTACACATGGATGCATCAGGTGTTGCGCTAGGATCCATCTCAGTGGAACCAAGGGAAGGGAATATCGATCACCCTATATACTTTGCCAACAAAAAGCTGTCCCAAGTTGAACACAACTACACAACAACCAAAAGGGAAGGTTTGGCTATGATTTATGCATTGCAAAATTTTTGACACTATTTACTAGGTTCTCATTTTAAGTTTTTCACCAACCATTCTGCATTGAAATACCTTGTCAATAAGTTTGTTCTTGAAGGAAGGATTTGTAGGTGGCTCTTACTCTTTCAAGAGTTCTCCTTTGAGGTAATTGTCAAACCTGGAAGATGTAACATAGGACTGATCACCTGTCAAGACTGGAATTAGGGGAAAGTGGAGGAGTAATGTACGACTAACTCCTCGATGCAGACCTATTCCAGATTGAATCCATTCCATAATATCTCGAAGATATTGCATCTTTCCTCAGTATAGGGACTTTCCCAGAGAATTATTCTGCAACCCAAAAGAGGCACCCGATAGTCCACCAACAGATTACCAACTTATTACAGGCCAACTCTATAATATGGGACTTGATAGCATTCTCAGAAGGTGTGTCCTAAACCATGAAAGGAAAGATATCCTATGGGAATGGCACAGTGGAGTTTCAAGAGGGCATATAGGAGGGAAAGCTACAACATAAAAGGTTCTCCAAGCCAGATTATGGTGGGAAACATTATTCAAATATGTTAAAGTCTATGCTAGGTCTTGCAACATTTGTCAACAACTACGGAAGCCATCACACATAGACGAATTACCTCTTCATCTGGTTAGGGAACTGCAAGCCTTTGAGAAGTTATTTATTGACTTTATTGAACCAATTAACCCGCCCGTAAGACATTGAAAGGCCATATATATCATTACCGCAACATAATATCTTACACGGTGGGATGAAGCAGAAGCAGTCCAGGATTGTTCAACATATAAAGTTGCTATATTTATATTTGAAAATATTATTGCTCGGTTTGGATGTCCTAGGAGCCTGACTAGTGATCAAGGGAGCCACTTCATTAGCAGCACAATCGCAACATTGACGACACAATTTCTTATTCAACACCATAAGAGAAGTCCTTATCATCCACAAGCTAATGGAATACAAGAGGCATTCATCAAGATTATGGAGAGGGGACTGACAAAGGTGTGCTGCGCACACATGGAGGAATGGGATAACAGAGTTCCAACAATTTTATGGGATTATAGGAATACTACAAAGAATATGCACAAGTAAACCCCATTTCATTTGGTCTATGGGAAGGAAGTTGTGGTACCTATAGAGTTTATTACCCCTAGTCTCTATATAGCTCGGGCTACACACATGACAAATGACACATCGGTTGTGAAAATGATTGAAAACCTGCAGGAACTGAAAGAAGCAAGATTCCTCGTTGATTTCCATCAGTAAGTGGAAAAATCTAGGTAGAAGCCTTGGGATGATCGTTATCATAAACATCCAAGCAAGCTACACATGCATTGGTTAGGGCCATTCCTAGTGGCTGAGATGAGACAATATGGTGTGGTTAGCTAACACAATTAGATGGTGTCCTTCAACCAGGGTGGGTGAATGGCACGCGTATGAAACCCTACATTACCCACACTTAACAAGAAACATGGTTTCTCCAATCCAAGGGAGCGTGTACAATAGGTAGGCTTTGATTTTTTGTTGAGTTTTGTAGCAATGTTGAATTTTGTTTTATGTAATAACGTCGGATTGTGCTTAGGAGCGCCACGAAATATCCATCTCATTTTCGTTTTTAGGTATTTTTTTTAACATGCCTATGCAACAACACATTATATAACGCATCTTCAATCTACTCAACCATACAAGTACAACCACCGAAAAATATTTGTGTTCGGGGGAGAATCAAATCTGAACTTTATTAATGGTTAAGTTGTAGTTATGTCATTTTCAGCTGTAGATTTTAGGGTAACTTCCACAAACTATCAGCATGTCCTGTCAAGTATTAAAAGTGTTGGTCCATGTAGATACTGTCGATAATATCGCCATGATTCTCAACCGTTAAAATGGTAAGACCCTCATGACGAGCACATGTTGAGTAAGAGACCCATTAAAGTCAATATCCAACTAGAAGATCTTACCCCGTTATCAGTCCCATCACACACCCACACCATATATTGCGTTGATGGCCTAATTACTCATTCATTGATGATTCATTAATGGTATATCCCATTACCTTAGCTATAATACTTCGTAAGCTTGTTCAAAACACCATTCTATTCACATACTTGTGTTCTCCTGTTGAGTCCTTGCATCCTAGTGCATTCTGAGAAGTTGATCACCACCTAGTTCCCAAGCCATTGTCGCTTCTATCACTCCAACGTCAAAATGCTAAGAATATTGGGGGGACAAGGTTCCTTATCCAAAGAAGCAGTTCTAGATGAGCCCTATGATCCCAGGATTGAGGTCTTGGGCGATGTCAAAGGAAAATCTGAGCAGACAAAACTCCTCGACTTGGATCTCATGGACACAATGTTGTTCCCACAAATGAACATCGACATGTTTTCTGAGATGGAATCTGGGCCGACAGGGGAGGTGTATTTCCTCCTGAAGGATGATCTTATGAATCTATTCCACTTGAAAATTATGAACCTCTGGGACCTCCCAGTGTTCGAAACCACTATCGAAGTTGTGTGATGCACCAAGTTCCTGATCAACAGGGTGCATGACAAAATTTTATGACTCGACAGACGATACCCAATTCACACCGAAGATATTCATCAGCTGATAGGATTATATTTGGAGGGTGAAGATATATCGAAAGGATTTCAAGGACCAAGTAAGAATGGAAATCAAAAGGGTGAGATTACCCTGTATGAGCGCTTCCATACACATTAGGGGGTCACACAAAAAATATTGAACCAATCCTCCTTGAGACGGTCAGAACGACATGCTATGTGATTGATGGCAAGGTCATGTGCTCTTACTATAAGGGTGAATTTACACTAGATGCCTTGTTAGTGGCTGGCTTCTGCTCAAATGGTGTAGTGTTCAATTGGTGTATTTACTTGTTGGAAGAACTCCTTGTCGCTTGTGAGGAAGTTCAAGAGAAGGGAGGCACCTTCACATACATATATCTCCTTTTGGATTTTTCGAGGCTAAAGTGGAGGCCACCCACGTGAAGACAATTAGAATCTTCGACAAAGGCTGCCTCACAAATATTTTTTAGCCTTGGCATGCAAGGGCAGACTCAGAAAATATGGATTTCAACAACACTGCGTTCCTAAAGTGGTACAATCAGTTGATTGAATCCACCCAAAGGATGCGTATACCATAGGATATTTTGAATTTACATATAAGGAACATCTCATTTTCTATGAACTGACATTATACCTTCATCTGGCCAAGGAATGAAAAGCCTTCAAACTTTCATACACGACCCCTACCATTCTATTTGGATGAGGAGATACTAGACAAGGAAATCCTTTCTTGGTCACGAGTTAAACACACCCTACGCAAGTCAACTGTCCACTACTCATTGGCACCATAATTGTTAAAGAATAAGAATCCAACAAAAGAAGTGGGGTCGATCTCTAGAAAGGTAGAACATCCCTAGAAGTCGCTAACGACCTCAAAATTAGAGGAAGAGGAAGAACACCAGTTGCAGAGGACAAAGAGGTATTTTCTAGGATGTGCCAAGATTATGGACGATGCCATCTTCTCAGGTAAAACCATAAGCAAAATTCTATCTGTTGCATTCATACAGGAGGTTCCGACCAAGAATCCCAGAACCAATGTGTCCCCAACAGTCAGCCTAGATAAAATCATCAACCCACAACCTATATCGACTGCGCTACCACACACCTTAGCATCCACTCGAGTAGCCTAGAATATTATCCATATTATCGATAACCCTGAGTTTAACCCAAGTATACCTTCCACCATGGTCATTGAGAAACAACCGTCGCCACTAATTACGGATACCACAGTCCCTCTACTGCCCAATTCCACAGAACCTATGCGACTTGATATTCCAAAAATGGTTCCTTTTCAGGAGAGCCAACCATCCACAACACCGGTACTCGCACAACTCCCATATTTTCCCCTCCCAGATTCACAATCTCTTAGAACAGAGAGTGACACAGAATTTCTGAAGGATCAAAGCAAAACCTATGAAGTTCCACCCACACCATAGGCAATGATGAAAAAGGATGAAGAGTCTCAAGCACCACAAGATAATCAGTCAGGAAAAAGTACAACCTCACTAACAGAACAACTGGAACACATACTACAAGATCCGCAACAATGCTCAGAGCTGTTACAACTCTGCCTAGCCCATGTGGAAGCTATCCCTTTCTTCCGTTAGCCCTGAAGACTAAACTAGCCCAACAATTGCGAGGATCAATCAAGGGAGAAGAAGAAGTTGAGACACCATTAGATAAATCCATGGCCAGTGGGCTTCCACTTCAGATCAGACTTCTGTTGGAGGCCACAATTACATCCATAGAGCTCACTTAGCTTCCGACACTGCAACTATTAGGCTTGATTAGAGCCTTAATGAATCACCTAGAGCAACGGGTTCAACACGATGAAACACAAGCTGAGTATTGGCGGCATGAAGGAATTCTAGAACAAACCAAAAGAATGCAGGAAGAATAATTGAAAATCTAGGCAGAAGAGAAAGTGGAGAAAATGAAGGGAAAACTCATAGAGATCTGGCCAAGTTTCATAAAAGCGACCCCTCAGATGCCAAAATACAACACCATTTCAACACCAGAGGAACAACTTGGATTGGTTCAACAAGCATGGGAGGTACTAACAAATCGTGCAAAGGACCTTCAAACCCAGTTGCCGGGAATGAAGTTGAAGATCGGGGCACAACCTAAGGAACTCCAACAACAACTAAAAAGAGTTGTCGTGGAAGGAAACGATGCCAGAGCCTTACTGCACAAAAATATGGTCGAATGTACCACCATATTCAAAGAAGTCAGTGAATGGATGGGTGTTATAACCCACCACAACCAAGCACTGGAAGACTTGCACATTACAATCCAAACACTCAATGAAGAAGCAACTAAAACACACGATCCTCTGGAGCAACAAGCAAATTTCGATTAAATGTAGAAAGCAAACAATTCTCTAAATGCTCTGTTTGAAGATAAAATAGTAGTAAAGAAGGAACTAAGAGCCTTCATTCTTGTTGTTCAAACTGCATACCTACAGATGCATCAGGTTGAGACATTAGCAGATGCAGAATGAAATTCTCTCATGGCATCCAAGCCGAAGGAATTCAACCTCAACACAACACAACAATTCGTTGCAGAAGCTTCATTGCTTGCCAGAAAGTGGCAAGACAAACTTGAACACTTCCAGGAGGTCAAAGAAAAAGTGCTCAAGCTAGTGACAGATTTGGGCCCTTCATTTGAAGGAGCCAAGGTGGAAGAAAGAAAAACCGCAAAAGAACAATAGGCCGAAGCAAAGAACACAAAAGAACCAAAGACTTGACTCAGGGTGAGTCAAGGATTGTGGTTGGGGCTTATTGGGACCTTCATTTTGATAAAATAAGTTGTGCAAGTTCTCAAGGAGAAAAGCCATCAAGTGAAGAAGGTAGAGAAATGAAATGCACAAGAGAAAGACGTTGGAACAAAATACAGTCTAAAGCCAGTGTAGAATCAATTTTGAGACGATACAGTTACAACGAAATCAAGAATAGAAGAGGGCCTATAGGTTCTACAGGAGAGAGGGGACTCGATTGTATTGAATCTCTTTGTATTGTATTATATTGTAATGGGTGGGTGTGTGAAATATAGGAAAGAGGAACAAGAGACAAGAACTGGATCTATACTCCAGATCGAGAATGTAACTAGTAAGGGAAGAGCTTAGACTAATTATTATCAATTGTAGTATTGTATTGAGATGTACCTATTGATCTTTCTATGATAAGTAGGGTAGATGATTAATGTAAAGCTATAAATTCTTGTTGTCTAAGACTCCTGATTTAATAGAAAGATAATGGAGATCAAATTTTGAAGATGCTCCTGGTTTTTATTACTTTCTATATTTATGAAATATCATTATGTTGATGTCTGTTCTTAATTACACATCTTTATCAATTCTAGATGTTATGTTCTCATGTATAAGTGTATGGTGTGTAAAGGATTTGAATTGAGTAATATATCTTGTGTTAGAATGGTAACAATATAGATGGGTTATAGATCTGTATAACATTCTTCTTAACCTTCCTTTAGTTATTTTGTCTCGGTTGCGCTTCGGGTGAGACTTCTTTCCTTTTAGAAAGATGAAAATGCCAGCGCACTAGACTACATTGGTACCCTTTTGTTGGTAACCTGAAGAGGACCTTGGTTTGACAACTTTGGGCCAACACACACACCATGTAAATTGTTGGGAGCTGGTAGTTAACTTCCATGCAATGCGACATCGCCGACTTGCTCGGAACTGTCAAGATCAAGGGTGGTGAGCCGTAGGATATGAGGATGATGCACCTTAATGTATTGTCATCGGAAGTATGGGATAGTGAGAGTGAACCATGGGATAAGAAATCTCGATGATGATGAAAATGGGCCAAGGGATCGGGCCCATGGAACGATCACATAGGTGACAGTTGCCACGTCAAGTGGCTCAAGTGATGAGGTGCCACGTGGAAATGAGATGAATTTTGACTATGAAATCCCGACAAACCTTAGGAAGCCATAAATTTTTATCAGGAGCTCAGAGTTGAGCATGGTTAAGGTCATTGGAAAGCTCTTCAAGAGAAAATTATGATGGTACGCTCAGGTATAGGTTTTGAGATAGTCGGGAAAAACAAGATTTTCTAATGCCCCATCCCTTAAAAGGATACTTAAGTAGTTGGGTGTGTTACAAAGTGGTATCAGAGCAGAGTTCAAACTCTAGGCTTGAATGGGTCACAAAGACCTCTTAAGACTATTTAAGAATAATTTTATGATTGTCTGGAATGCATGTTTTTAAAATACTGACATAAAAATGCTAATGGTAATTGTTGTCTTATCAGGTAGGATGAATTTAAAAGTCACAGAGGTGAATGGTGAAACACAACATGGACGACACCTTGCACCTCAGAGACGAAGAGTTTGATGGTCGGAGGGACATAGAAACCCCTCCAAATTTGATGGCCACTGTGAGAAGTTTGAAGGAAGATAATGAGAGACTCATGAGGGCCCATGCCGAACAAGAAGAGTTTGATGTAGTTCTACTGCAGAGCCTGTATAAAATTTAAAAAACATTTGCAATGAGGTCCTAACAATGCAAAATTACAACAGTTGGAGAGGTTAGAAACCACTTCAGATATTGAAAATCATGGATTGGCTCACAATGATAAGGGAAGGAGTTCTTCTAGAAGAAAGCATCGGGGTGCCAAGAAAGGAGAATCGAGTGGAGGAATTTCCATGAAGTCTTCTAGCCAGAAGACTATTTAAGCAGGACATTCTAGTAGCAAAACATAATCTAATATTTCTAAGAAGAGAAAGAGAAAGGGTTTTTAGACTGAAGAATTTAAAAATGCTAAGCCACCTACCTTTGATGGGGAGATAAATGAAGGAGAAGAAGCTGAAGCATGGCTATTTTGTTTGAAAAAGTACTTTCGAGTACATAATTATTCTGACAATACCAAGGCAAGGATTGGAGTGTTTAACCTAAATGGAGGGGCTTCAATTTGGTGGGAAAAACCAACATAACAAAGGAAATCAAATTAACCTCGAAAATTTTTGAGAAACACTTTTGTAAATCCTACGTATCTGAAAAGTATTATGATGAGAATATGAAATAATTCCATGAGCTTAAGCTGGGACAACTTACCTTGGATGCGTATTTAAAAATATTTATGGAACTGTTGAGGTATGTTCCCTACCTTATGGATGAGAAGGCGAGGATCCAACGTTTTCTCAGTGGGTTACCACAATCCTACCAAGATTGAATTGCGTTTGATAAACCCAATACATTGGAGGAAACCATTTGGAAGGTCAAATG
>SNQJ01S0049595.1:36356-47105 GCA_010110895.2 Picea sitchensis
ACCTTGAGTGGTTGAGGCATGTTCATTACAGAAAAAGAAGCACACCAAAATGTGGTTAGTTCAGTTAGCCACTGGAACAAAGAGGAAGGTGGTGGAGCTAGTTGAATCTTGTTCATTTTGGATGGATGGATTTCAGACCCAAGTGGTTCTAAATATCCTACCCCTTGGTTCTTATGATATGATGTCGGGCATGGATTAGTTAGCTGCCCATAAGGTGAGATTAAACTGTTATGAGAAAATTTTAGTATGTGAAGATGATAATGGAAATACTAGAATTTTGCAAGGAATTCAGAAGTCGGTCTCCATGAGACAAATATCAACATTGCGACTTAAGAAATTAATCAGATTGGGGTGTCCCTTGTATGCTATACAAGTATTAAACTTAACAGAAGGCAAGGAGTTGAAGGTTGAAGATCACCTAGTTCTATGGGAGTTCAGAGATGTGTTTTCCAAGGAGGTTCCTGGATTACCTCCGAAAAGAGATCTCGATTTTCAATCGAACTCATTCTTGGAGCAGTGCCAACATCGAGAGTGCCTTACAGGATGAGAACACCATAGCTAGTGTAACTGAAAATGTAGTTGAAGGAAATGTTGGACAAGGAATACATCAGGTCAAGTGTGTCTCCATGGAGATCAACAACCCTATTTGTAAAGAAGAAAGATGGTAGCTTGAGGCTACACATTGATTATAGACAATTGAACAATATGACCATCAAGAACAAATACCCTTTGCCTAGAATAGATGATCTCTTTGATCAACTCAGAGGTGCTACAATTTTCTTAAAAATAGATTTTAGGTTGAGATATCACCAAGTCAGTATTAAAGATGAGGACATCCACAAGACAACCTTTAGGACAAGGTATGGCCACTATGAGTTTGTCATGGTGCCATTTGGACTTACAAATGCACCAGCTACATTCACGTGTTTGATGAACAATGTGATCAACAAGTATTTAGAATTTTTTTTGTTAGTATTCGTGGACAACATTTTGGTGTATTCCAAGAACCGAGAGGTGCATAAAGAGCACCTCCGGATGGTGTTACAAGTGTTTAGAGAACATTAATTGTACACCAATTTCATCAAGTGTGATTTATTTTAGAAGGAAATCCAATATTTAGGCCACATAATCCTGGCTGAAGGAGTGGTAGTAGAACCTGCAAATATCAAGGAAATAATGGATTGGCCTACCCCTAGAAATATGTCAGAAGTGAGATCCTTCGTGGGATTAGTTGGATATTACAGGAGGTTCATAAAGGGATTCTCCAAGATCGATAATCCTATTACTTCACTATAAATAAAAGGGAAGAAGTTTGTGTGGTCACCAGAGTGTGAAGATAGCTCCCAACAACTGAAACAACTATTGATTAATGCCCCTGTTTTAAAGATTGCAGACCTAGAAAAGGACTTCCTAGTTTGCACAGATGCTTGCAAAGAAGGTCTCATCAGGGTTCTCATGCAAGAAATACAAGTGGTTTGTTATGAATCACGTAATATGAATGAACATGAGAAGAAGTATGTTACCCACGACCTAGAACTTGCAACAATTGTACATGCGTTGAAGATGTGGAGGCATTACTTGCTCGGGAGGAGATTTATCCTCATGATCGACCATTGTGGTCTGAAGTATTTATTTGACCAGCCAAGGTTGAATGCTAGACATGTGAGGTGGATGGCGTTGATCAGTAAGTTTGACTTCGAAATCAAACAAATAAAAGGATAAGAGAACAAGGTAGCCGACACGCTCAACCAAAGAGTTCAAACAATACATTTAGCAATATCAAGTGTAGGAGAGTAGAAAATTCAACAGAGGATTAAGACCCTCTTGTTGGAAGATGAGTTCTTCAATCAGGTGAAGGAAAGATTGCAACAATAACCTAGGGAAAATAGGTATGAATGATATTAGGTAAGGGTTAATAATATGTTTCTATACAATAACAATTTGTATGTGCCTTATTCAATTGATTTGAGGCACTTGATTATGAAAGAATTCCACAAATGCCATTTGTAGGTCACTGTGGTTACCAGAAAATGGTGACGACAGTTAGACAACTATATTATTGGCCTGGAATGAAGCAAGACATTTCTCATTACATT
The DNA here is from genome assembly GCA_010110895.2 of Picea sitchensis. Lineage (NCBI taxonomy): Eukaryota > Viridiplantae > Streptophyta > Pinopsida > Pinales > Pinaceae > Picea > Picea sitchensis. Next base: position 38,453 of record SNQJ01S0049595.1, read on the forward strand.
ACAAAGTGTTTGGAGTGCCAACAAGTAAAATTCTAGCATCAACACCCTGGTGGACTCTTGCAACATATACAGATACCAGAATGGAAATGGGAAGTGATTTCCATGGATTTTATCATAGATTTACCAAAGACAATCAAAGTACATTATGCAATCATGGTCGTAGTAGATAAGTTGAGCAAGGAAGCTCATTTCATTCCCATAAAATACACTTTTAAATCCATTGATGTTGCCTATTTTTTTATGAAAGAAATATTCAGATTGCATGGTTTTCCTAAAACCATCATTTCAGACAAAGATGCTAAGTTCACCTCAAATTTATGGAAAAGTTTGTTTGTTAGTTTAGAAATGCAATTGGAATTTAGCATGACCTACCATCCTCAAACAAATGGTCAGACCAAAAGGGTGAACAAAGTGTTAGAAGATATGTTACTAATGCATGTTATGCATCAGCCCAAGCAATGAGAAGAATATCTACCTTTGGTAGAATTTGCATACAAGAATGGTTATCAAGAATCATTGAAGACGAGCCCGTTTGAGGTTTTATATGGTAGGAAGTGCAGAGTTTCGATTAGTTGGGATAGTCTAGTGGAAAAAATCACACTTGGACCTGAATTGTTGAAAGAAATGGAAGAGGCCATAGTTAAGATAAAGCAAAACTTCAAAATTGCCCATGATAGACACAAGAGCTATGTTAATAGCAAGAGAACCCCTAGAGAATTAAAAGTGGGAGAACACTTGTATCTCCATGTGAAAACCAAGAGAATATCCCTGAGAATGGGGATGTGTGCTAAGTTGGCTCCCTGATATTGTGGACCTTTTGAAATACTAGAAATAATAGGACTAGTATCATACATGCTTTACCACCTACTATTAGATAAAAAATTGTATTCCATTTGTCTCTGTTAAAGAAATATTTACATGATTCTAATCATGTTATTTATTGGACTGTAATACAGGTGGAACCAGAGGGAGAATTACATTCAGAACCTCAATGCATCTTGGACAAGAAATAAACAATCCTTTGGAACCGAACCATCATGCATGTCAAGGTGCAATGGAAGCAGTTTGGAGCATATGAAGCTACATGGGAGTTGGAGGATGCCATGAAGATGGCATACCCATTTTTGTTTAATGTATAATTGTATATACATGGTGTTTTCAACATTGAGGACAATGTTTATTTAAGGGGGAGGGGAATGTAACACCCTGTTTTCCCCCCAAGACTGTAATTATGCACAAACTTCATATATTAATGATATGAGGCATGTAATTCTGTTTTGAAATAATAGAAACACCAAATTGCAGACAGAGAGAGAACATCCTTGACAGTCCTTTCCATGATGCACTAGAGGAAATTAATGAGGCCGAGGGACTGATGGAACAGTTGAGTGAAGTGGAGCTGAGACAAATTAGTGAAGAAAATAGGAAGCTTACACAACAAGCTAATCTACACTTTTAAACTTAAAATCTACACCTACTGACATACCAAACTTACCTGAAAAACCACGTGACCATTAAAAGAAGTCATAGATGTGGTTGGGGCAGTTAATGACTATTGGCAGTTGACCTTTGCATAGAGAAAAGGCTAGTTGAACAATTGATAGGGGGACACCATGGAACCACCCCTTCAAATTGAAAATGCAGAATGTGGGTTACGTCTGCAGAGAGTCTTGGAAATCCCAAGGGGGACAGAGAAGAAGACCAAAGGAGGAAAACAGGAAGACAAAAAGAGAGAGAGAGAAAAGTGTTGAGGAAAAGGTATGAAACACCTTACTCAATCATTTTCATATATTGCCTGGATAGGACATGATAGTTGGGAATGTCACCCGAGATTTAAAGCCTCAAAACATTCAATCAATCCACAAGTATTAATTACAAGGACTGAGGTTGATTTTATAATTTATATATGTTGCAATATGAAATCAAATTTATACAAAGCTACTGGAATGTATGCAGATTTTACAATAAACTAAACATGGAGACAAAAAGTGAAAAGAGGAACCAAGTCATAGAAACACATGTATGAGAAAGAACAATAATCTAATTTTATTTCATTCTGAGATACCAAAAGTGTTTTTCTCTTTACAAACCCCGGCGAGGGTATGGACCAAAGTATGATTTAGAGATCTCCGATGGGCACCATACAAAAATACTCTGACAGTAAAGCAAAACTGAAATTAATAATCTGGATCAACTTGACACAAACTGCTGCCATTTTGACTCTGCAAGATATCCTTTATCAGCCATGAAAATTAATTCACAAACATACAAGAATACACAGACTATCAAGGATGAATCAACACCTCTAAAACAAGCGACTAAAAAGTATGGTTCAGTCTTGAACCTTGCTGTCTACAATAAGACCTTGCTGTCAAAAATAGGATTAGGATTTCGAGTAAACTCAGAAATGAATGAAAACTGAAACTATCTCATTTAACTAAAGAGAAAACCTTAGTCTTGTTTTTCTCCTTTTATTATCCCATTGTCTCTTCATCCGATTGATCTTTTATTCTTTCTGAATCAGTTGAAGTAGTTCAACTACTTTCTCTTGTTAAGTCAAATTGATTTAACAAATTAGTTTAGGAGAAATAAATAATAATAATATATAGACAAGGGTCTTAATTAATAATGACTAAATAGGTGGGACCCCTTGTGACTCCCATCATTTCTTCTTGTTACCATAAAATGCAAAGAATATATAAAAAAAACAATCATTTAGACCATATAACACCCTTGTAGCTTCCGTGGATTTTTAAATTGGATATTTAAATATCAACAATAATTTATATCTTATCCAAAAAAATAATTTATATCCATATTATCCACAAAATATCCAAAAATAAGGCTTGTTGTCCAAAATATGCTGAAAACCATTAAACACTGTCCTCATCACTGAAAATCATAAAAATAAGCATTTAAAAACCATATTTTCTATTTTGCGAGGCATATTTCTTTTTCTCTTTACTATCTCCCTTAGAATTCTCTGAAGTAGCCCATGGTTGATTAGACCCTTGGGGCTGTATCTCGTTGATCACATGAGAGAAGTCATCCTTGAGGTGGAGGCGGTAAGACACAGATTTAGACGAGTCAGTGGATGGACTAGAAGGGGAGGCCGTTGCTTTTCCTTTATCTAGCACATGTTGCGAGATGCCAATTTTTAATTTCTTGCTAGCGTGCGAGGATTGTACTGGCGAAACACTAGGAGCAATTTGAACATTGGGATTAATTGGTGGTGGTAAAGGAAATGACACCGTGAGCCAACCACCGTGGTGAGAGACAGGCTGGTGGACAATTTCTTGCCAACCGTCATTAGAGGGAACTTCGGGCCGCAATGAGACACGTGGAGGAATGAGAATGCCAGGGAAATTCCGAGGAGGTTGAAAAGGGGGCCTCTTTGGTTGGGGATGTAAGACACCATGGCCAACCCAATTAAATAACCCAACTTGAAACATCTAGTTTAACTCTTGCGAGTCAACTTCGAAATGAATAGAAAATGTAGTCCTTCTATGACCTCGATTCCAATTTGCCTTGCCTCTGTTATTTCGACCATTGCTGCCTCTACTGAAAAAGCTCATCTTGTAGCAACAATTTGTCAGTAATGAAACTATTAACAAACCATACATGAAACTTTGCTTAGATGAATCAAAAGTTGGCTCTAAAATTAACATGAGATACATGCAAATCCATCCATAACACATCATTTATTAATTTCCATGTGAACAGGGAATGCTAGGGTTCATGGGAAATATGGAGGGAGTGTAATTAGAAAAAAATGGTATCATGGAGGGGATCAATATACAAACACTGTTCAACAATTAATAAAATGATTAACCGTGTTTATAAAATATCAATTCTCAACCCTTGCTATGTTAACTTTCCTTTGTTTTCACATAGACTCCTCTTTAAAATTAATATCACAAAATAGGGATGAATAAGTGAAATCGAGATCGTGGAGGGAGTGTAATTAGTGGAAAATGATGGAATGGTGGGGAAAATATACATATACTATTCAAATGAAAAATCAAACCATGCTATCTCTGATGTAAACTTGCAAACAAAATATCCTTTTGTTTAAAATTTTTACGTTTAAACAATACTCTGTTTCCAAACAATAACCCAAAGTTGATGCTTCCTTAACAAAATTGCTCACTGGCCTTCAAAATTGTATTACACAGTAACCGATATGATATGGTCATAATTTTATTTAACCAAAATAACCATAATAACAATACTTCCATTATATAATAGAATCTAAATGAGCAACATCAGAATCGCTACATGAATTATCACAACAGTCTTGGAGTGGACAAGTCACAACTCATAATACCAACCGACGACAAATCTCTTAAATCCCATAGGGTCTCGTGCAATTTCCCAAAACAAATCTCTGTTCATAATCACCATTTAATCGAGCCAATCATTCATCACAATTCCTCATCAATTTCATTCTGGTTCGTATTATTGAATTCGAGCATCAAACATCTTATACACAAGTGTTTTTTCAAATTCGATAAACATATCAAGTTTATTATTAAACAAGGATATGCAATATTTTCTATTGAACTCATAAGATTCATAAAGAGAGACTGTAACTTCCAGTGAATATGTGAGTGCAATACTTCTTCCATAATTTTCCAAGCAAGTGACCAATTAAACCCGTTCCCAAGTAAAAGAGTAAGAACAATACTCCCATCATATTTTGGGTAAGCAACGTTTTCACCATAATGCATAGGGTTCAATGTATAACAATGATGGTAAGTGGCAGAAGAGAGTGGGCTAAACAACCTGAGGGTTTGGCCGATATAAAGCACGAGAGGTTTACTGCACAAGTGCCTCACATTAATAGCCACAAATTCGAGGTTATAGCACATGTGTATTGGTATACAAGAGTGTTAAAAAAAAACCCAGAGGTAAGGTAGGGAAAACCCAACTTCGAACAGGGAGGAAAACCAAAATGAATAACCAGAGGCAAAGCAAGCCCAACAACACTCCTTTTATGAGAAAAAATCGTGAACAGTTACACACAGTAAAGACACCCACGATCTTTCTTTTTTTAAAATGCCAATAGTCTAAGAACAACCACCACAGGAAACCAAAGTTTGCAAACAACCAATACATAGTCTAAAACATCATGACAGCTTGAGAAATACACAGACCATGAGCAATAAGAGCCAACACTTGATTTAAAAGTAGAGCAAAGTTCATGGATGGAGAAGTAAGAAAAAACCCATACCTGTAAAAGATTGTGTAAGGAGAAATGACTAAGGTGTATACCTCCTTTATAACCGAGCAAGGCGGAGCAACAACAACTAACATAGCACAGTGAAAATGACTAGGGTGGCGGACTCGAGGTGAGTAAGAGTGATGTGCATTTACTGCATGTCACTTTTCCCTTGGCATTCATTCATGGCTAGTACGAGCCAAGTGCACTATACAACTCACATTCCATTAACATCCCCAATGATTAATACAAACCGATTATCCCAAAGTTTGCATAAGATCCAATTTAAAAATGCGCCAACCTTTGCCACCATCCAATTTAACATATGACTGTTTGCTAGGAATACAACTAATATTGCCATCAAAACAATGTGCACCACAATTGTAGCAAGAGTTGGGGTGGTCATCCATATAAAATATAGTCCATATAAAATCAAAATCAAACTGGAGTGTCATTCCTTTACCTAATAAAGCAACATATTACATTTTACGAGAGGTCATTAAGACTACATTCTTTCCCGTTTTAACCATCTTTCCCATAATTTCTTATCATAAGCATTTTAACACAATTTGAAGCGAATAAGCTATAGAAACTGTGTCACAACCAACACATAGGCAAACAAAATATAAGTGTCGCTTCTCCATCATAGTTCCATAAGTCAAACAAGGGGTCCCACCTACTAATATATTATTAATATAATTAAATAATAAAGCTTGGCAATCATTTGAGAGCATGGTATCCAACGTTGCGCTTTTAAGCGTCAACAAATTGGCGACTCCACAGTGAAATTTGTTTCCAACATATTAAGAACTCGTAATGTATGGTTTCGCAGACCGATGAATCGTCAAAAAATTATTGACCAAAATGATTATGCAACAGGGGGAAAAATATGGTTTAAGGGAAAAAATGATCCAGGATTTTGGGAATAATTAATGGGAAGTGTTACGCATGAGGGGGTTTGGTCCTGTATGCATAAAATTTGATTAATCACAGTAAAAATGTTTCTTGTTTTAAGGAGAAATTTTCTGGTATGCTCTTTTGAATCTCAGGATGGAGGGAAGAAAGGGATAGCAAAAATTAGGGACGGAAATCGAATCATCTATCTAACAACAATACTTGGAATCAGAAAGTAATTTCAGTGATGTCTACAAGGAGGAAATCATGATAGATGTGTAACTTGATTGTTATTGATCAACAATACTTACAGAATGACATCATTATGGCGAAATTGATCCAAAGCTGATTTCTGATAAACAAAAAGAAAACAACAAAAGGAAAACAACAGAAATTGAAAAGGAAGAAATGAAACAACATAAAATGAATCAATCAATTAAACAAAGAAAAACAAAAACAACGAAATAGAAAATTATATGTAGTAATGACTTCCATGTAGCGTTTATCATTCAAGCTGGTTCCACATAATGTTTCAAGTGGGAACCATTGGTACTATAGGAAAAATAATTTCTCTTCCAAGTCTTTTAGAAGATAAGAATTTATGCCTAGGAAAAAAGCGATTTTGAAAGGACCTAGCCATAATTTCTGAACCTTCAAATGTCTTCCTCTATCAGCATGGGCTAAGTCCCAAATCAAGACTTTCTCATTTACTTTAAATTTGACAGTTTTTGCGCGTTTGTTGAAATATTTCTTCATGGTTTGCTATCTTATCTTTATGTTTTCCAAATCAAACATTCTTTGTTCCTCTAAGGCTAATAGTGCATTTATCCTTTGAGGGACATTAGAATAATTTAATTCTTCGATCGGTAGCATCATCCGTAGAGACGAAAGTTCCATATTAGTAGGAAAAATGACATCTTGACCATAGACAAGCTAAAATGGAGTGCAACCTGTGCTTACCTTGGTAGTAGTGCGATCTGCCCAAAGGGCATAAGTGAGGAGGGTGTGTCATTGACTAGGCTTATCCTCGATGAGCCTCTTTATGATCCTAATCATATTTTTTTTAGTAGACCCGGCTTGCCGTTTTCCTTGAGGGTAATAAGCTGATGAGGTGAAATGTTTGACCCTCAATTTAGCTAAAAATTGAGTCAATTTAGTAGAAATGAAAGCGAGACCATTGTCTGTAATAATCTCTAAAGGAATGCCAAATCTAGTGAAGATATTAGTTTCCAAGAAAGAAATTACCTATTTGTCTTGTGAGTGTCTAAGTGGGACAACTTTAGTCCATTTAGTGAAATAATTCATGGCTGTCAAGACAAAAACCTTCCCTACTGAAGACAAAGGATTAATAGGACCAATAAATTCCAGAACCCATTTAGAAAAACAAAAATCAGGGAGGGCAAGTTGCAAAGGAATAACATAAAGATGTTATTTTCGAGTGAATTTTTGGCACCTGTCACATGACCTTGGGAATTTATAAGAATCTCGAAAAATTGAAGGCCAATAATAACCTTTTATGATAATTTTAAAAGCAACAGTTTTAGCAGAAAAGTGGCCACCAACGTGAATAATAGAATCTGAAGATCCATGAGTTTCTTGTAACAATTTATGTGCTTCCTCATTATTCAAACATCGAAGTAATATACCATCAACAAACCTCCTGAACAAAAAGTATCCTAAAATAATATATCTGGAAGATTCAAGATGAAGCCTTCTCCTTTGATGAGTATCTAAGTCATCTGGTCATTTCTGATATTGCAAGAAATACACCATACTTTTATACCAGGGATGTTCAACTATAGAAAGTGTTTGACTCTCAATATAAAACAGTGCTGAAATAGGATTATCCTGATCGTCAATTTCTTAACTTGCTTCAACATGTTGAGCTAAGTGAAGGGCTAAGTCTCGTCCCTTAATTATTTTCAAAGTCATGATGGTTAAATCATGCTCCTGGATTTTGGCAAGCCAATGTGTAAGCTTCCCTGAAAGATAAGTCCGTGAAAGCAGAAACTTGACAGCAGGCAAAGGGACTTTTACCTGAGTGTGCTTGCCTAGGATAAAGTGGTGAAATTTCTCCACAACTTTAACAAGAGAAAATACATGTTTTTCAATATAAAATACTTGAATTCGTCATCTAATAAACTTTGACTCATGTAAGCTATAGGCTTTTCGTTATTCTAGTCATCACATTGTAAGAGAATAGTGGAAATTGCTTCCTCAATGGCATTAGTGTATATGATAAAATCTTTCTCAAAGTCCGGTTTCGCCAAAATCGGTGCGAAATTGATTGCCTTCTGAATCCTTACGAAATCATTTTCGACGTCTTCAATCCAAGAAAATGAACGTTCTTTCTTTAGAATATTATGAATTGGTTTGACCATTAAAGAAGAATCAGGAACAAATCTACAGACAAAGTTGATAATGCCCATAAACGCTTGAACCTCCTTTTTGGAAGTGGGGGAAGGAAGATTCAGGATAGAAGCAATCCTTTTGGGATCTATGCTTATTCCTAAATCATAGATGATATACCCAAGGAGC